>JAJMKR010000018.1:114680-241862 GCA_030563945.1 Geotrichum australiense | reverse complement strand
TAACCATGACCAGTTCTGAGTTGAATGATCTTACTCATTATAGATCTTTCTGTGTATTTTAGAACAATCCGAAAGTAAGGACTACGCCCACCTTCGCCTTTCGACGTAACATGCTTGTAATGCTTACCTTCTTCTGACTTTGTGAATTCTTCAGTAAATAGTTGAACGACGTCCATCCGAATTTTACCTGCAATATCCTCGACTGGGTTATTCGGTCCTCTCGGTGAATACTGTCTTGTTGGTTGTTTAGCTTATCCTGGGATGTGACTGTTTCAAGTACCGAGCCTCAATACCGGTTTATCCTGGACAGTTTCATGAGCAAAGCTTAATTGGCTAGACTATTCAGCCTATCTCCTTGATGAGGCCTTATTGTGTCAACATCCCGGCTCGATCTCTTACAATTTAACAAATGGGCGTGTAGTGTAGGGGTTATCGCGTTCGCTTTGCATGCGAAAGGTCTCCGGTTCGATTCCGGACTCGTCCATTCTTTTTACTTTTCGAGCTTTTTGAGTAATAATCTTGGATCCTTCGACAGTTTTTTTTGATGTACTACTCGTCAAATTGAGTGTTTTTTCTTTCGTCTTAAAACATTTAGGTTCAATTAAACATAGACATATTGAGTCTTTCATTTTGACAGCTCTAATCACTTATTAGATTATGGCCAAACAGAACAATAGCATGAGATTGCAATAACTACGCTATTGTTTTTTATTCGTCTGCTCTATTTATAACATTAGAAAATTATTTCTTTCCTCACTAGAGTAGTGGGCCTGTTAAAATTTCCCAATGAGTTCTCTATTATTAGAAATTGAAAGACAAACTAATCGCTAACAAAAATGTCCATTTATATAGTCGCTGTCCTATGTGAACAAAATTAGACAGAATGTGTTTGGGTAGCTCGAGTTCATATGTACTGTATATCAACCGTCAGTAAAAATTTGATCCTTAGTTTACATTACGACCATATGTCAAACAACCTACTTACAATTAGTTGACTGTCCTTCTTTTAGTATTTTACGGGTAGTATTTCTTTTATTTAATTGACCTGTACCCTCCAATTCTTTGCCAATGTCTAGCCTTCTGTTTGTTGGTAAGCAGGTCATTGACGAATGTCATACGAACCATTTGAACTAGCAAATAAAGTATAAAAGATGTCACTAACAATGAAGAGGACGTCTGAGATTCATTCTTTTTTTAGTCACTTCATTGTTTTATTTCAAACAACATAATATTATGAATATGCAAATTATCGCTATCTGAAATACAAATGGTGTCAAATACATTAAAGAATACATGAGTGTGCACTGACTAAAATTGGACGCCCCCAACCAACTAGCTAAATAAATAAATAACAATTATATATTTTTTTTTTCAAAAAAACTTATATCTATACTTGTTTTACTAATACATACTGATACTGGCGTTCCAAAATGCTGAAATATTGAGTATTACTTACTGTATATATTTGTTAAAAGGGTGAACACAGTAATATTAAAGAGTTTTTCTATAATTGTTATATAATGAACTTGTTCGTTACAGGGAGTCTGATCTTATACTTAGAGAAAAATTGTAAAAGACTTCACTAAATTTTGATATTAGTGATGCCACAGTTGGTAACGAGGAAACCTTTACATGAAACACACAAAGCCCAGAGGACCAAAAAGTTTACCCGCGAGTTGAGATTGCCTGACTGAAAGATAAAACTCAGTAACTGTTCCAAGTCCTCTGTCAATATCTAGCAAATCTAGCAAAGCACTAATATTGAGTTCCTGAGATATTTTTTGTCAAGATTCACGATGAGTCTCATTCATTCTTAGTCAGTTTACTGTCCTATGTCAAATAACTCATACTGTAGCTGCTGCACTCAAACTATATCTGTGATACAGTTTTTGTTTCACAGCATTTGCATCTGATGTCATGTTATTTTTTTCATTCATTCATAATCCAAAAAAAAAATCGACTATGTTATTACTGATTGTTGTGATGAATGAATAAATAATTAGTTTATTGTCCTATTTCAAGTCACTTTCAAATACTAAATATCTAAATTATGTTAATAACAATTAAGAAAACAGATGTATACTCGTTTGAATGAACAATCTTTGTTACAACGGGGCTTACACCTCCGTGCGTTGTGTTTATAATGAATGAATAATTAGTTTATTGTCCTATTTCAAGTCCCTTACAGATACTAAATTTATAAATTATGTTACTAACACTCATTCATTCATAATCAGTTTATTGTCCTATGTCAAATAACTTATAAAAAATTTAATTTTTATAAAAAATTTAATAAAGTACTAATATCGAGTTCCGGAGAAACTTTACATTCATTCATAATCAGTTTATTGTCCTATGTCAAATAACTTATAAAAAATTTAAACTAATAAATAAAATACAAATAATGTTAATAACAATGAAGAAGACATGTAAATGTGGTTCAGTAATAAAACCGAACAATCTGCGTTGCGACGAGGCTCACTATCTCGTGCGTTACTGTTGTATGAATACTTTACAATTAAGAAGACAGATGTATACTGGTTTAAATGAACAATCTTTGTTGCAACAGAGCTCACAATTCCGCGAATTATGTTTGAGTGCTGTAGATTGACATAGGACAATAAACTGATTATGAATAAATGAAAGTAGATACTTCGGCACGTTTCTCAATTGTGTTTATATGTCAAATAACTTATAAAAAGTTTATATACAAAGTACTACTATCAAGTTACAAGCTGGTTTTTTGAAAAAAAAAAACAATGGAAACATAGTTGGATTTCTCAAATATGTTTCTGATAACAAAGAAATAATATTGTTGTACAAGATATTGAGTTTGTATGTTAATTCCTACCATTTTCCTATTTTGTTTTTAGTGTGCTTGTATGTTTTCCTTTTTATTTTAAAACATCAGAGCGACATGGCGCAGAGGAAGCGCACGGGGCTCATAACCCCGGGGTCCTTGGATCGAAACCAAGTGTCGCTATTATTTTTTGCTTATTTTTGCTGCACTACTTAAACTTTCCATAATGATACCATACTGCGCGTACACCCTTTTGTAAAAGCTCGTTTGATCAATCAAATATCAAATTTGTTATACAATAGTAACAGCGGTATGTATCCATCCATTCCAAGTCAACTCGTTACCAGGTATACTAGTATCTATTTATTTCTGCTTCTAATTCAATGCTCAATACGGAGGACCTAGAGAGGCCAGTGTCTCAGATAAAACATAATTTTATGTTATGAAAAGTCGTCAGATAGGCCAGTTGTACAATACGTCATTAGCAATTTGACATGGATAGCCTGGAGTGAAGTATACTACTGGAGTGTGGAACAGATATAGATACAAATTACAAAATTCTGCGTAATTACATTGACTTGGTAAAGGAATTCTACAATGTTGATTTCCAAAGGATGAAAAATATAATAAGAATTTCATTCTACTAAACCCACTTTAGTCAATTGTTTTTGAAATTGGTTCTATAACCATATTGAGTATAACTTCTGCCTTCACTTAAAGCTCACTTTACGGTCCCATAGATATTTTACTAGGAGGCAGATATACACGAATTTCCAAGCTTTGAACCTTTCTAGCTTCAAGAAAATGGTCTTGTTCATCAACAATACTGACACTTCCGGTGTGAAAAGATACTTTTAGACCATGCTGTTGTAGTCGAATGGCTACAATTGCAGCCCTATCCATTGCCTTTCCAATTCCTCTGACAGTTATATATTTCATGTTGTGCTCCACCTTTGATAGATCATTGATAACTTTCACGGTGTGTCTCAATGCGCTTAGAATAGGTGTACTAGGTGTCAGGTACACCTGCTTGCCCTTCTCGCGGGACTTGTTTCCTTGGGCGGCTGAACGAACTTATCTCCATAGACTGTTTGTTAGTTTCCAATATACACCATAGATAGCGATCAATACTCACGGCTTGTGGTCGGCCTGGTTGGTGCAAAATCGTAGGGTGCTGTATTAGGGTGATGACTTATAAGTCCGCTGTCAATTTTGTTGGCTTCAATCACTGTTGTGCCAGGAATCGTTGCAGCCGTTTTAGGAGCATGCCCAGAGTATGGACTTCCATTTCCTAGCGCATTCTCATGAGAAAAAACAATATTTTTGAGATCGTTGACAGTATCGGCACTTCCAGTCATTTTCCAGTTGTTGCAGTTATTCTAGTTCATGAGTTGCTCAAAAGGAAAATGGCCCCTTCTGCTTCTACACGTTAAATCAATTCTTGAAACAAACGTTACAACTAAATATACATAGGAGGTGTTGGAATACCTACATTTTGTTGGTTTCAGACTTTCAGTACTGTTGAGTTACTGTTCATATAATTTGGTATTCCAGATGATAATATAAACGAAATCACTTTAGCCTGATCTTGCATCTCCAGTTGCGATGTTAGTTGTCAAGTAATAGCATATGATACAACCGTGCCACATGTGAAGTGACCACTCCGGGTGTTATAAAAAACGTCGTCGAAGAATTCTTTTGTTACTTGATACTTAAACAGCTTTAAAATCCGTAGACTGTTAGTGGGGTGGTTATCATTAAGTAGCTCATTCTGAGTGGCTCAAATCTGTACTGCACGTCCGAGATTTACCCCAGGATTTTTCGTTGCCAAGATTTAAATTCTCCTCTGTGAAAAAAATAAACTCAAATTCTCTTGAATTTTAATCGAGATGAAAACTATACAATCTTTACTCTGTTATTCATTACTCAAACCTCCAGAGATCAATTTGAAAGATAAAGAATAGAAATTATGGACAAACCTCAAACATTATCTGAGCTTGAAGCTTTAGCTCTCCTTTCTACGACTGCTATGAATGCAGCTTATTGGACCACGGGTAGTGAAAAAGATGTGACTTTACAGAATAATATTTCTGCTTTTGACCAGTATGTTATAAAACCTCGAGTTCTGACAGATGTGACTAAATGCGATCTCTCTCATAATGGATGGAACCTTCCAGTTGGATATGCTCCGTCTGGATCACAAGGCTTAGCACACGCAGATGGTGAAGTAGCCACTTCTAAAGCTTCAATTTCAAGAAATGTTCCTATGGTCTTATCATCTTATTCTTCTAAAGCATTGGAAGAACTCCCTACACCACCAGAGTTTTTGCAACTTTATATCTTCAGAGATCGTGAAACTACGGCCAAATTTGTTAAAAAAGCTTGCGACGCAGGTGTCAAAGCTCTTTTGGTTACCGTCGATACACCTGTTTTAGGCAAACGTCCTAAACTAGTAAAGTCTAAATATAAGTTGCCCGCTCATTTAGACTATGGTAATTTTAGAGGGACACCCAATTCTGTACGTGACCCTATTCAACTAATCAACGACAAACTGGAACAAGGGAAAAATACTACCGAAACTTTGTCATTGAATGAACTTGACCCTGGTCTTACTTGGGACGACGTTAAATGGCTCAAGCAAGTCACAGATGGAAGAATGGAAATCTGGTTGAAGGGAGTTCTTTGCGCAGAAGACACAATTAAAGCAATTGAGACAAACAGCGTGTCGGGGATTTGGGTATCCAATCATGGGGGAAGACAATTAGACTCTGCACCCGGAACTCTCGATATGCTTCCCGAGATTGTCCATGCCGCTAGAGTCATAAAAGGAAAAACTCCAAAGGAATTCGGAATTCATTTAGATGGCGGTGTAAGAACTGGAAGTGATATTTTCAAAGCTATTGCACTTGGTGCCGACTTTGTTTGGGTAGGAAGGCCAGTCATATATGGTCTCTCATATGCTGGACAGGAAGGTGTTGAACTTATGACTGATATTCTAGAAAACGAACTAAGAATTACAATGCAGTTAGCCGGAGTCACCAAAATTAGTAATATTGGGCCTCAGTATTTGCTAACGAAAGGTCCACGATTTCATAAGCTTTAGATGTTGTAGTGGGGTTTATAGTATAATAAATATGTTATCTATCTGACGTTTAAGAACAATAACATTATCTATCTATCAATAACTGCCAGATATAATTATCAAATTGTCACGACTCAATAGTGAAGACGTGCTAGCTTTCGTGTAAACGTTTTTTAGTGTCATTTTCAAGTATCAGAACAGAGAAGAGGGAAGCACTCGCTCAATAAAAAGGCTGTGCACAACACTTTAAGAAGCTAGAAACATTTCCGCGAAATTCAAACTCCGTGAACAATAAACAGTATTATATATTAGAATCAATATCTTAAGGAAGCGCTAGTGGAATTTGGAGATCGAATTGTGATTATATAATCAGGAGAATTATGGAGCGACATGAATATATTATGGTGCTGCTCTATCACGATCAAGATTAAGATACTAATCTGAGCAACCTCAAACTCGAGACGTACCCCAAATACAGATCCAAAAAACTAGAAGATCCTTCAGATATTATGGATAAACCACAAACTTTGGCAGATCTGGAACATATTGTGCTCTCCTCAGCATCAGCTATGAATCATGCTTATTGGACTACAGGAAGTGAGTCTGAATCTACCCTAAGAAACAATATAACAGCGTTTGATCAATATGTTATTAAACCTCGCATTCTTATAAATGTGGAGAATTGTGACTTGTCTCATGACAGTTGGTCATTGCCTTTTGGTTATGCTCCTACCGGGGCTCAAGGGCTTGCACATCCAGACGGTGAAATAGCAACATTCAAGTCTTCAGTAACACGAAACATTCCAATGGCTTTATCAACGTTCTCTTCTAAGGCTATTGAAGAACTTCCTGGTCCTCCGAGGTTTATGCAGATATCTGTTTTTAGAGACAGAAGCATTACTGAAATCCTGATAAGAAAGGCTGTTAGCTTGGGCGTTAAAAGCATTCTAGTAACAGTTGATGCCCCGGTGCTAGGCAAGCGACCAGAGCTAATTAAGACCAAGTACAAATTACCGGCCCATCTTGACAATGGTAACTTCAGAGACTCGGTTGCTTTTTTGGATCCCATAGAGAACATTAATGACAAAATTGGAAAATCAAAAAGTTCATTCAACAGGACAGAGCTTGATCCAAGCCTATCATGGAAAGATCTTGAGTGGTTGCACAAAGTCACTGGTTACGAGACGGAAATTTGGCTCAAAGGAATTGTTACACCAGAAGATACCATTCAAGCTATTGAAAGTGGTTACGTGAAAGGAATATGGGTGTCAAATCACGGCGGACGGCAACTCAACTCTGCAGCGGGTACGCTTGATCTTTTACCAGCGGTCGTACACGCTGCTCGAGTGGAGAAAAAGCAAACGCCTTCTCAGTTTCCCATCCATTTTGATGGTGGTGTACGAAGTGGAAACGACATATTTAAGGCACTTGCTTTGGGTGCGGACTTTGTGTGGATCGGAAGACCTGTGATCTATGGTCTGGCATACGATGGACAGAATGGTGTGGAGTATGTATCTGATATGCTAGCCGACGAACTACGGATTACTATGCAACTGGCAGGTGTGACTAGAATAAGTGATATTAACAGTAAGTATCTGTTGTCGAAAGGTCCAAGATATCACAGATTATAGCTTATGACTACATCAAAGAAATGCCCCAATATTGGTAAAATCACAAACATCTTTTTATCCCAAATGCTTCGGTCAGCATGTTACAGAGAAGAAAAAATTATTTGAATTCCCCGGCTGAAAAAATCTGTGATCTACTGTAACAAAAATAGGTATACTCGATCACAGTCAGTTCTGTTTACTCTACTCAGCATCTCAGGACAATCAAAGAAGAAGCTTATTTATCTGTAGCTTAACGTTTTAATATTGTCATCCGCAGCTACCAGATAGTATAAAATAATTGAAGCTGCTAGTTAAATCTTTGGGAGGATTTACAAAGCATACTATCAGAATCACGCAAAAGAGTTCTAGTTGTACAATTTTGATAAAAAAAAAACAGTTGTATCAAGATAATGTCAATAGTGCAACTTGATATTAATATAGATATATTGATTTTGTATTATTTGGCTAGCTGACAACCGTCATTCATTACGTGCAATTGTTGTAAAGTATAAACATTTAAACAACTTTGTTGGATAATTGTTGAGGTCGTGTAGAGTTTACAATTTTCTAGTATAATAATATGAAAACTAAACTGTGAAGACATAATAATTCAGAACTGATACTCAGTGCTCAACCTTTATTAGCCTGTTATATACATATTATAATATATGTCTGCTACAGAAACAATACAATAGTAGCTGATATACAGCTCCATGACATCAATACCAATACTGGATTTATAGACGAATTGACATGATCGATAGTAATGATGAGAGCTGGATGTTTTATACTTCGGCATATTTGGATTATTTCCCTTTTAACTCGTTATTTCCAAATTAGGTAATTGTGCACTACTACTGTACCATGTTGGTAGCAGTCCATACTGCAACCTTCACAAATGAGAGGATACTGGACAGGGTTGATTTCTGGTAACTAAATAGATGAAATCTAGCTTTCTTCTAACCACAACAAGGTAGATTACAGTTTACCGGTATACATCCATTTCTTTATGTAGGTATATCTCCTGGGACAACGTTTTGTGATCAAAGATGGAAAATCTGAAGAAAACTAAACTATACTGTACTTGATGTTAGAGGCTACCACCATTGGGGCTTCAGTACACATAGAACAGAATTTAATAGTAGTAAAAAAACTATTTATACAGTCATATCTCGAAAGTCAGTAATTGAAGATTATTTTGTAGTGACATTCAAGTCCGAGCATGCAAAAAGAAAGCTCCGATACGGGGAATCGAACCCCGAACTGCTCGGTGAAAGCGAACCGTGCTAGCCGTTACACTATATCGGACAATTCATGTTTTGAAAATTTTGAGAAGCAATAAGTAGCTCAGAATTACTTGCTAAATTAACTATGCCAGTATATTATATAAAGTTTTTTGGTTGAACGATTATGCCAAAATGTTGTTTATTGATGATCAATAAACTGATTATGAATGAATGAATGAGTATTGATGGTCTGTAAACTAATAAACTACTATAACAATCATAGGAGTACATCATTTATATACTGAACCACATTTACATGTCTTCTTCATTGTTATTAACATTATTTGTATTTTATTTATTAGTTTAAATTTTTTATAAGTTATTTGACATAGGACAATAAACTGATTATGAATGAATGAAAAGAATAATTTTTGCTACATTTAAATTGATTTCACTGTAGATGTTTAGAAATGGCTCAAAAAACTGGGGAAAACCACTTCTAGAAGTGATGGAAATCTCCAGAAAAGGGTTATTTGTAATTCCCAATGGGCCGTCTTCAGTTGAGTGATCAGCTTGAATATTTGTAAAATACAACCATAATGTCCTGTAAAGGACTTTGGAATGCCTGGTGAAACTTTTTGGGCCAGACTAGTCGGATTCTTTTTGTCCCAACTCAAATCAATGTCACGTACAAGTATTAAATAGTAAACACCATATATCAAGTCTCAAAGCTTCTTAGAATTGCTTTTATGACCTAGACACGAAATTAGATTTTTCTATGCACCAACATTTTGTGTTAGTAAATTTCGGATTATTCTTCCAACTTCTCCCACTTTTCTTGCAACAGTTAAGAGCACTATTGAAGGAGATAATTTGCAGTGATGATGACTTGGTTAGTCAGTTTATGCTATGATACACTTCATTGAGCTGAAAACACCTTACAGCATTATTCTGTCTTTCGAATATGTGTCTTAACGTCTTAGAAGCGTTTTTGTAGTATGGTTTGGACGCGTTTGAACGCGTGGTACAGTGATGAGTTAGCGTTGGATTGAGGCCAAGATGGATTATAAGTAGCAAACCGTCAAAAAGGTCAAAGCTAAGAGTTACAGCAGACACTACTACTGAAAGAACATTCTTGATTGGGGGTGCGCCGACTCAATTAATGCTCCAAGCATTTTTGTTAGTCAAATCAAAGTTTACAATACACTTGTCTCTCGAAGGGCTAGCTTCTTTGTTACCCTACTTTGTTTCAGCAGAGCAAAGAGCCAATCATTTGGATATCGGGTATAATTTCAAAATCTACCAACTTATCTAACACCCGGTCAGGCATATATTCTCAACGTATACCCTTCGCTTCAATATATATATATCGACGGCTTTTAGACTTTCTAAGAGTACATACCAGAAAACATTTTGTTGGCCATTTGCGGGTTTCCATATTATATTTTATATCTCCCCTCTTAGCAACCAAGACTTCATAATATCCGGAAAGAAAGTTCCCTGGTAGGAATCTGGTAATCGTCTCCGTCTCAACGAAGTCTATAATAAATTAATTTCAATACCTTCATAAACATTTTCAACAAAACCACAATACCCGAAAATGTCAGCAAGAATCATCGATTTACTAAATGTGAATAAACCTCGTAGTCAAGAGAAGTTCAAGGACTCCAGACTATTTGGGCTACAGGAACCCCCTACTTATCACCCTACACAGGAAGAGTTCAAAGATTGTTATTCGTATATTGCCAAAATAGCTGAGGAAGGAAAAAAATATGGAATAATCAAGATAGTGCCTCCTAAGGGTTGGGACCCAAAATTTGCCGTGGACTTGAGCGTAAGTAATATATGTGCAAGACAAAGAAGAGCTTTACACTAACAAATGTTTAGAGGTTCACTTTCAAAACCAGGAAGCAAACACTGAATTCTATGGGTGCTCTGACAAGAGTGGTTATGGACTGGCTGGACCGTCTCTTGAAGTTCCATTACCTGAATGGGAAAGAAATCGAAAGATATCCAGTGCTTGAAGATGGATCGATAATTCTATACTATAATTTGTTTCAGACGGTGGCTAGTATGGGAGGGTTTTCAAACGTTACTATCAACAGCCAGTGGGATACAGTTGCAGCAGAGCTGAAGCTTAATGGAAAGGCCGAGTTGCTTTACATCTTGTACGTTACGATAATATGGCCTTTTGAGAAATTCTTGGATTATATGGAATTTGCAAAAGTGAAGGATGGCGATTGCCGATATAAGGAATGTGATCTCAGCAAAACTAAAAAAGAACATCGTGCGTACATAAACTCGAGACAAAAAGAACTCAAGACTCCAATCCATGGAGGCATGAGCGATACTATGGCTAAACAAGAAGCTTACGTTAGGTCAAAAATTTTCAATGAACTTAAAGTGGACTTACCAGTAAGCCCTCCTAAAACCCCTCACTCCAACATGGAAAATTCCCCCATGATAAAGCGAGAACCTGATACCTTCAATAGCAGAATGGGCAAGAGAACATTAAACACTACGAAAGAGGACGAACAGAAAGTCTCTAAAAGAACGAGGAATAACGTTGTGTATACTGAAGTATCTGATATTGATGATGACAACACAGAAGGCAGAGAATCACCCAAATATGTGCCCCTACCACCAGACCTTAACAGTTTCGTTACGATATGTGAAGTTTGTGAAAAGCCCTGTTCTAAGGAAGACCACATGAGCATCGAGTGCTTAGAATGCTCAGGGCTTTTCCATCGTTACTGTATCAAAAGTTCAGAGATTTTCATACCCCCTACCGAGGGAAAGGACTGGTACTGCTCAAGATGCTTAGTTGGTTCTTGTGAATTTGCATTTGAACCTGGTAGTGTTTATTCTCTTGGAGACTTTCAGCACGTTGCACAAAAGTTCAAGGATACCTATGAACAAGAACACCCAGAACTTAAAAGTCTTTGTGGGCAAAAATACGATCAGGAAATTGAAAAAAGGTTCTGGGAATATGTTAATACTACAGGAAAAAGTATAACGGTGGAATATGGCTCTGACATTCATTGTAACGAAAAAGGGTCTGGATTTCCACATAAAGATGTTGATGATAGCGTGCCATATGCGACGGACACTTGGAATCTGAACAACATCCCAGTTCATAAAGATTCTTTGTTTAACCATATTCGTTCTGATATCAGTGGAATGACTGTTCCATGGCTATATGTTGGAATGATGTTTTCTACCTTCTGCTGGCATAGTGAAGATCACTATACCTATTCCGTCAATTATCAACATTTTGGCGAAACTAAAACGTGGTATGGAATTCCTGGTGAAGATGCCGAGAAGTTTGAAGAAGCTATGAAAAGCACCGTTCCTGAATTGTTCCATAAACAACCGAATCTTTTGTTCCAGCTTGTTACAATGATATCTCCGGAAGTTCTAAAATCAAAAAACGTTCGATGCTATGCTGTTGATCAAGGACCGGGAGAATTTGTGATAACATTTCCAAAAGCATATCACGCTGGGTTCAACCATGGGTTTAATTGCAATGAAGCAGTTAACTTTGCCCCTCCAGACTGGATCCCTTTTGGAACTGAAAGTGTGAAAACTTACCGTGAGTTTAAAAGAGCTCCAGTGTTTAGTAATGATGCTTTGCTTCTGAAAACTGGTACGGGCCCTGTAGATCGTGAGACGGCGAAATGTTTGGAACCACATCTCACAAAAATGGTTGCTGACGAGCTCCGTACAAGACACAAAATGGCTCAACTGGGTTACAAACCCCGAGTTGAAACTACGGAACCAGAGACAGAGGAAGAGTATCAGTGTGCTCTGTGTAATGCACTACCATACTTGTCCAGATTTATAGTCAAACCCAAACACGACAGGGCTTTAGAGGTGGATTTTGGAATTTTGGATGAGGAGCGAGATAGTATGAGTCCTGTAGTGATATGTCCGGAGCATGTGGTAACGAAGAAAAAGAATTTCAAAAGTTGCCATCTGAATTTTATAACGCAATTCAAGGACAGCGAGCTACAAAGGGTTGCCGCGAAGGTGAAGAAGGAAGCTTCATGATGAATTGTATGATGATCTTTTGAGTGATTTTAATTTTATTTATTACAATATTTGAATGTATTTAGGTTTTTTTCTCTAAATTTTTCTCTGGTTACCAACATGATTCATGGTATCATGTCTTTTCTTCTCCGTTAAAGTAAGTGGTATTCTATATCGTAGTTAATATTCTGGATTACTGACATGCCATTATTACGTTAAATTAAGGGAAATCAGTAAAATTTATTGCGACATTAACGGGAGTGAAGGCTAAACGGTAGGTTTTGGAGATATTTCAACCATATGGATAATCCAAAACAAATCTCTGAAAAATGTGATGGAAAAAATAATTTGATAATAATAAAAATTCGAGAAGTTTTCGAGTTATAAATAAGTAGATTATGTGGAGAATAATAACTGACTTTATTTCGTGATACCTTGTGAATAGCTAACTGTACAGCACATACTGGAGAAATTATATAAATGAGGAAAGGTGTGCGCTGTCATGTTTTTAGATAATGTACAGCTGATTTAAAAACTATTTGGTTGTTATGCTAAATGATGGAGGTAGTATTATGCTCAGAATATAATTTTTTTATTTCACTATCCTGAGCTGACTGGTATCTATATCCTTTTAATAGTAATTATTATTACCTTCCTGTAATTTAATTTTAGTGCTAAATTTTATCCAAGTTTTCCGTTTGCGGCTTATTTATCACAAACTCCCAAACAATCATAACATTTCTCTGTTCCCATATATACGTAGTTGTCGGGTAGTGAACTAACTAACACACTTTCAAGACATGCCTAAAACCAGAAGAACAATATTGAAAAACTGATTTCAGTGTGCCAGTCAGGTCGGACTTTAACATTACGGAGTCTTTGGTATTCTGGCTCATTGTAATGCTGAACAAACGTTCTCACAAGAAAGTCAGAACTTGAAGCTATTCCCTTGTTGAACTGGTATATTAGTTTGATTGTGACACTTGTATATTCCAATTATTGTATCCTTTTTATATAAATATAAATAAATATATAATAGCTGACCGGAGGTAATTTCTTTCTTTTTTCCTTATTATTTTTTCTATATATTCAGACTCCAGAGAGACACTGACATTTTGTAGATTGAAGAACTTACATCACGATGTTATTGGGTGTATTCCTCCTGCTTGCATTTTTTGCAATACTATGTATTGCAAGAAAAATTATATTGCCTCCTTCAAACTTTCCAAAAAACATTCCAGTTATACCATTTTACGTCGGTTTCATAACACTTTTCAAAAAAGTTGATCAAGTCTACATTTACAAAACCTACCTTCAACAGCCTCTCAACAAGCACGGTGCCGTCATCATCTACTTTGGCTCGCGCTGGAACATTTTACTCCAACGCCCAGAATATGTGCAAGAAATGTTCAAGGACCTCAACACATACGAAAAAAGCGGAAACCAAAAAAAGGTCCCGTACAGTATTCTTGCCGACTACACTGGCGACAACATCATCAGCGCTCACGGCGAAACTTGGAGAAAGTACAGAAAAATTATGCAACCTGGATTGCAAAAGAATTTCGACGTGGCTGAGATCGACAAAAACTCTGACCTGTTTGTGGAGTTGATTAAGGAACAAATCGAGAAAAATAAAAATATGCCCGTTCAACAGCTTATACAACGGTATACCTTGGCAAATGTGTCTGAGCTGCTATTGGGCGTTGACTTGGAGGTAAGTTTGAAACACTGTCCATTCCCGGAGAGAAACTGAAAGTAAAATTATACTAACGAGACCCAATTCTAGACTTTAAAAAGACCAGACGCGCCCTTGCATATGCAGCAGCTTGCAGTTAAGCGGGAAATCTTCAAGCCCATATTTATGAATTTTGCTTCACTTGATCGTCTACCCATCCCGAGCAGAATACGCGCAAGAAAAGCAGTACATGAATTTGCCAAAAATTTGGTTAATAAGATCTCCTATGCCCATGAGAAAAACGATGCTTCTGAGGTAACTGTGGGATCATCTTTGATTGCTGCGAGATTTTCGGGGTTGCTGGATGAACAGCAGTTTAGAGATAATGCGGTGATTGTGTTTGTTGCTGGTCATGAAAATCCGCAGTTGCTTATTACTTCCTTGCTTTACTTGTTGGCCAAAGACCAGGTAAGTTTTATTTGATATCGTTTTTATTTTTTTCCAAATCAGTAGAACATCAGACTAACATAGAACAAAAAACAATCCTTTTCAATATAGACACTTCAAGAATCTCTCCGAACAGAAATTAACACCATGGACGAATCTCTAACATTAAAAGACCTTCCTCTCCTAAACGCTTTCATCTACGAAACCCTCCGAATGTATCCTCCACTCTCACAGATCATTAACAGGAAAACTTCTCGAAACGTGACCCTTGGCAACGACATTGTGATTCCTGCAGGTACGTACGTGGGGTACACGGCGCTAGGAAGCGGCCGACACTTTGATTCGTGGGGTGTTGATGCTGAGAGTTTTAGACCCAGTCGCTGGGGGGCCAGTATTGAAGAGATCAACAAAAAGTACAGACATGTAAAGAGTAAGGCCATAATGATAGCGTTCCATGGAGGGAGTAGGGCATGCTTGGGTGAGAAGTTGGCGTTGACTGAGGTTAGATCGGTTTTGGCAAAAATGCTGAGGAGCCTTAGGTGGAGTTTGGATCCTACTTGGAATGATACTATGACACCGGTATGTTATTTTTGGTTTTTTGTTTGGTTCCGTTTTTGTATTGAGAGCTTTACTAACTAATTCATTTAGGCGGGCCCTTTGTGTCCTTTAATGCTGAGATTGCATTTTGAAAAGTTGGAATCTACTTACAACTAATATTAATCTTTTACACCACACTAAAAAATAAAAAAAATCCCGTAACTTTTTAAGACAGTACAATCTTTTGGACATAACTTTTTAGCCTAGTAATTTATTGATTTTTTTTTGTCTTTTTCACCTTATTGTAAATTGCATTATGCAGATAGATATTTTCGGAAAAAATCTTGAAAAGGGCAGTTTTAATGCCAGTTGAAAATTTGAGTGAAACACCTTGCAAACTGAAACGTGGAATAACATTTGACGTAGATAAATCTTTACAGCTAGTTTATACACTTTTTGTTGGATTTTGTACCTTTTTTAGCGTGGTAAGCATTGATATATTGGAAAGGTTCAACAGAGCGAAAACGATAGTTAGAGAGAAAAACACTTTGAGTGAAGCAAAAGGACCATTTATGGGGTCATTATTAGATATTATTAATATTATAATATTATAAGTTCAATAAATAAATAAGTGTGCATGGCTGAGAAAAGAATCAATTAAGTTGATTCCGTAAAATTCTAGCTCTAGGAAGACTCGAGTCCCTTTCAGGGAACACCGTTTCCACGTAATCCTGTTTCTCCATATCAACCGCCGTCGCCTGAATAGCCAGTGGGTTCATGGAGTCCTGCAGTACAAATGGAACCGTATGCGGCATAACTGACCCGGACGCCGTCTCGTACTCAAAGTAGCAGTCCGAGTTGGCCATTCCACCCGGCATCATCATGTGCGAGAAATTTGTCATCTGCGTGTTGGTCGTAACGTAGTTTGACCGCTGCATTTCCTGGATCTGGCCATCGATGATAGTAACTGGAGGTTCTCTAGTATGATTTCGTCCACGTTGAACAGGGGTCGGCAATTCAGGGCCATCTGAATTTAGCAGTGACGGCTGCGCCAGCATAGAGTCGGCCGGTATAATGGGTGACGACGGCGATTCCACACTTTCCCGCTGTTTAAGTACAGACTGCGATGTCGTCACTACAGACACAAGCTTTGGCTTGTATTTGACCGGTTTTGGCTTTGACATTGCGGATTCTGGTTCTGACGCTGCAGATTTCCGTGCGTACCGCGGGTAGAGGGTAAGTGTGGCAGGCGATTTGGGCGATTTTGTGAAATCGAGATTGAGGTCATCGATTTCAATAGGAGGAAGAAGTATGGTGGGCGCAGTATGCGGGGTGAGTGATGATTGCGCGGGCCGTGGTGTGGGTGTGCGAGGCACTGGTTGGGATGTGGGAGAGACTGGGAGTGATGGTGTGTGTTTGGCGTTTGATATGGCGTAGTCGGTGCTGGATTGGGTAAAGTTCGTGGGCTCAGTGAAGGGGAATTCAAAACCGGGTTGGATGGACTGTTGATGAGTGCTGGAACGTAGGGGTGGAGGCATGGGAATGGGGTTTAAGACAGTTAGAGGTTGTGACTCAACAGAGAAGCAGCTGGGCTTGGATTGGTGGTCAGGTAACGACTCGTTTTCAGATGTTTCATGTTCAGAAACCAGGACGCTAACATTGGTCTCAGGTTGGTACTCCTCAATGGTGGAAGACATTGGCAGCTCATCCCCATTAGACTGTGTTATACACAATCCTTTCATTGTTGTTGAACCATTTACCAAAGTTTCTTTGTTCATCTCAATTTTATCACCTTTTCCCCCACCTTCCTTCGGGTTCCTATCATTTTGATCCTGAATTTCTTCCAAAATACTATGCGAGCTTGAAAACCCTGTTTCTTTTATACAACCCTGAGTGTCGTCCAGCTCAAACGAGAAGCTTGCCTCAAATTCTGTAGGACTCCCGCCCGTTTCGTCTACCGACAAAGCCGGCGACGAGAACAAAGAGGACGACTCGAAAGTGGACATCGGCGAAGACTCAACTTTCAGCCGCACGGAGTTCTTTTTAGTAATGACAGCACCAGCGGCTGGTTTGGGGGCCATTTTCCGGCGTAGGTCTGCTTTGGCATTTAGTTGCTCTGGGGTGAGAAGGCCAAGCAGTTTAGCTTCGTGCAGGATTTCGAGACTTTTTGAGATTTTTTCGTGGGTATGAGGAGAAGGGGCATTGTCGAGTATCAATGATTTTGTGTTTTGGATGATTTTGGGGATCAAGGTTTCCCATGAGTGTGCAAATGCAGTTGAGTTAACTTGTTTTGTCAGTTCGAGATATTTTGTTTGGAGCTCGGCCTGACGTGTTTTTAGCTGGATTATTGACTTTGGATACACGTAAATTGCCTTCCGTTCATAGCTAATGAATTGCAGTGGAAGAATATCCAAGCTTGCCTCTAGGGGCTTTAATTTCGCTTTGAGGCTATAAAATCTAGTCACCAACGTGGTTAGCACAGTTTCCAAATCACAAAAAGGGGAATAGAGCAGAACATGATAAAATGAGTAGCATGAAATACTAATGAAACTGAAGTCTTTCTATAGAGAACAAAAAAAAAGAAAAAAAAATAAAGGCACAACTTACTGTTTTATGCAAGATTTTTCGGTAGATGTTTGATATGGTAAATTTTCCTGTCCATATGGGACATTTTGACGTAGCGAGTCGAGTAACAAGTCAAGATTAAGCTCTTTTGGTGTTTCTGAATGTTTTTTTGATTGAATCGATTGTAGAGCCATGTAACAAGACTCAATTTCAGAGTCAATTTCGTCTATTATTACAGTATTGAACTCGCCCCACTCTGCTGCTAATGACATGCGGTCGAGTAAGATCATTGAGAGTGCGTGGAGTTCTTTCCACTCGCTAGCCGCACGTCCCAATTTATTGGCTACGGACATCATCATTTCCATGGACAACGAGTTTGGCTGTTTTCTTTTCGGTTTTTGCGCTTGTGCTCTGATGATTTCGTCTTCGTGCTCTTTCCTGAACATTTCGAGAATTGCCATGAGGTTCGGGAGGTACTCGCTGACGCTGATGACGCAATCGGAAATGTCTTTGACGGCTGACATGCCTTCCCAAACCCACTGAACGTCGTCTTCGGCATATGTGTTGGAGAGCAGTTGTCGGGCTTCTTTGAAGTATCGAAGAATTAGATTGACGTCGCGATCTACATTTTCGACTGGATTCGAGTAAGCTTTTCTTGGGCCTATTAAAGCCGAGCGATCTTCTTCGTGAGCTTCGTTGTTATTGTTGTTGTTGCTATCGTCATTATAGCACCGGTATTTGACAGTGTCGATAAGTGATTCCAGTTTATTTGTAAACTCTTCGGGCACAAGTAATTTTGCTGCTTCTATATCAATATTGAAGACGTCCGACATTTCTCATATCATCGGCATACTATGATTTCTTGAGACGGAGAAAAAGAGAGGAGAAGAGAAAGGAAAATGAAAATGTAAAGGTCAACAAAGAAGAAAGAATTAAGAGAATTAATTAAACGACACGGGCAAGTCATAAGGGTTTTATAAACTAGGTAGTTTTGGTAAATTCGCTTGTTTGGTGAAAGTTTGAAAAGTAAATGAATCAAGAAATAGCGAGTTACAGATTTTCTTTTTTGGAAAAGAAAAAAAAAATATGAATAAATAGATGAAATAAATTAATAACAGAATAATGAAATAAGTAATATATTATATACCTATCTAATAAATATATCTAACAAAATATATTATTGTTATTATTATGATTTCTCTCGAAGTTTTCAGATAAACAAAGTTGTGCTATGCGCAAGTTGGGACCTTTCTCCATAAAAAAAAGAAAAAATACTGTATATCATAAATAAATAAACAAAACAAATACAATACAAAGAAAATCAAAATACCAAAAAGCCAAAAAATAAATAAACAAACAGACGTTGTTATGTGGATTCTACTCAAACTAGAGAGAGAGCAGAACGAGCTGGTATAGCTATGATAATGACAATGAGGATTTAACCCAAAATAGCTGCGTGAAAAATCAACGTAGAGAATTCCCAAGTGGGGTGAAAATGAGACGAAGTGAGGTCGTCGAGCTGGGTGGTGTAGTTGAATTCATACAGCCCAGAATCAGAAAAGTAAACAGAGGCAAGAAATAAACATCAAACCCCGACAGTTAGTTATATTCTGGCGATTGACGCTCCTTTCGTGTGTCAGAAAGAACAAAACAACAAGCTGCTGTTTTTTGAAACTCTGTGTGTCGAGTATAAAAAGTTAATGCTCCGACACTGAAACCTTCCAGGAACACTAATTTCCCAGAATACTGCTGGCTCGCAAAACAATGTTCACATAATTTCGACATGCAATCACCGAGATGGCATGTTACGACACATCTAAGATGAAGAGATTCCCAGCAACGTTTGTTCTTTGTCACGGCTTGACTTTTATGTGATCTGTTTACTTTTGTTCAGCAGTTTTGCAAGATGTCACGCTTCATGCTGAAAAATCTGTCACACGCGCACGGTTACTGAGCTGAGGGAAGAATGTTCGTGTACGTATGAGATGTGCGTGTGACTAAAAATAGTCGACGGGACGTTTGGCAGGCTACGTACTGCGCTGTACGGTACCTGCCTGCTGAACAAAGCCAAAGCCCAAAGCCAAAACAAAAAATCAAAGTTTCTGCCTGTCAATTGTGACTTACCGCCGCACAGATTTTCTACTACGTCAATCCATAGAATTTCATACTTGATGATTGTGATCAGAATCTGGGATACGCCAAACTAATTTTAATGGTATTCCATTCCATATATCATGATAACAAAGATACACTTCTCATCAGCTCAAAAAACAAACAAACCACCGAACCAAACGCTCAAATATTCCAAAACATATTGCCTTTGAATTGCACCATCAAACTTTCACTTCGCTCCTACACTTCAAATATCAAATAATATGACTCTTGATGTAACTGAAGCGAAACATTAATTCAGTTTACAAAAATATGTTCCAGAATAGCTCGCTTGAATGTCGTTCAAAGAAAAAAAGGAATTGGTTTCATGGTTTCAATTCAAGCCAGTCAATTTAATTTGTTGAAATTGATACGCGTCGTAAACTGCTGTTCTAGATATATAAAATATACTATCAATCACCTTATCTCTGAGTATACTGTATGTGCAATCACCGAATCTATGAGGGTGCTACGTATCACAAATACACCTTATATTTACAGTTGACAAGTAGTTACAAAACATTAGAAAAATTAAAATAATGCTATGCGATAACAAACGGGCAAAAGTCTGTAGCAAATAATTTCTTGTGGTATCTATTCAAGTCGCATCTATTCTACTGTACTTACATATAATTATACAACCAATCGCAATTCTTAGAACTTGAAAACTTGCTCCTTAGTGAATCCAAGTTCAGCAAGAGCTCCAGTAAGTTCACCTTGATCAGCAGGAGAAATCTTGTTACCAGAAATAGCGTTGTACAAAGGTGGGGGTCCGCAAACGAAAACCTTAACATTGTCAGCCTTAGGAGAGAACATGTTCTTTTGGAGGAATTCCTTGGTGATGAATCCAGTTTCACCCTTCCATTCAGGAGTGGGCTTGTCAACAAAGAAGTGGAACTTGAATTGCTCAGGGTTCTTAGCTTGAATCTCTTCTAATTCCTTCTTAAGAAGAACATCGTCGGGGGTAACACTACCATAGAAGAGAGACACTTTAGTCTTATCAGCGGGGTTGGAAGAAATGGCTCTAATAACTTGGAATAAAGGTGTGATACCAGTACCACCACCAATGAGACCAACTTCCTTGTGTTGGTTAGGAGACAAAGGGTACTTGGAGAGAGGACCCTTGAAAGAAACAGTGTCGTCAATGTTGAGACCAAAAATGTGATTACCGAATTTACCGGTCTCGTATTTCTTGATCAAGAGAGTGAAACTACCAGTAGCTTCGAGATCAGAGATGGGAGTGTAGGGTCTGATGACATTACTTCCCTTAGCAGTGACGTATTTGGCCAAAAGACAGGAAGTGTAGGTAAGTCCGAGAGTTTGATCGGCAGGAAGTTCAAAGGTAAATTCTTTAGTCTATGTGAAAATAGGTTAGCGTTTCTGCTGAACAAGGAACAGAAAATGAAAGCTGATGATACAGTGGAATTCGGTACTTACGTCCTTCGAAAGAGTGGTGACTTTTTTAAGCTAGAAACACATGGATAAGTTAGCTTCAACTGAAATTTCAATCTGACAGAGAGTTAGAGGGTCGATCTTACCTTGAAATCTACCCATTCGTTGTCGCCCTTCAAAGCAGATTCCAATGCAATGCTACCAAGAGTGGTGTAGTAAGCAATACCGGCGATACCAGCAATTCCAGCAGCGGCGAGAATAGAAGATCCACTAGACTTCAATGAAGAAGTAGATGCAGAAGCGGTGTAGCTACGAGTTTGTTGCTGTATAAGTAAGGCAATTAGTTTCTGAAAAAAATTCAATTGACTCAATACTATCGCCCGTTGATGTTGGGCTGCAATTGGGAATAACGTAAAGAGGGGTTGCATCAACCATTATCAACGAGTAAAACTTACAGCTGAGATCTTAGAGAAGGAGCCTCTGAAGGCTTTGAGGATGCTGTTAGAGAAGGACATTGTTCAATTGACTAGGCTAACGATTTCGTTCGAGGAAGAAGAAGAATAGAAAGAAGAGTAAAAGAAAGGAAAGAAAGAAGAAAAAGAAGAATGTTCTCCAAATATCGTGATTTCTAACAATTTGTAACAATCTTTTTACCGTATTAAATTTTGTGAAATTTCTATTTGCACACACTCGCACACACATACCCACACAAAGCGGAGCAAAAAGCACCATGAAAATTGCTTTCTGGCCAATCTAATCGCGCTGTCACCCATCTCTTTCTAAGCGTCGAGAAATTCGGAGTCGGATAACACTCAAGGTTCGGAAGGCCCTACAAACCTAACCCACCCAGATAAGCATAAGTTATAAGTCTCAATTTGACATCTCCAGATTCAACTGGCATGGATTTGGTTTATTCCCGCTTGTGTATAAAATAGCGACGTTATACCTATATCCAATTGACCAAACGATTTCAGAAACATAAACAATATGACATCTTTGCTACCTAAAGCATCACATACTGAGCTGGTCTCACTAGTTTCGAAAATCATTCCTCCTCTTCTAGATACTTTTTACAAGGGCCAAGCGGGCAGGATCGCCGTTGTTGGAGGATGCGAAGAGTAAGTGTATCAAGTTTGCTATCAGGTCATAAATATAGATCTAACTCAGAAAAAAATAGCTATACCGGAGCGCCCTACTTTTCAGCAATGGCGTCTACCGTTCTTGGTGCCGACATGTCTCATATCATCTGTGAAAAGAATGCTGGAACTGTAATCAAATCGTACTCACCAAATCTCATGGTCCATCCCTACCTCCACGACTCAAGCGCTACCAACAGCTCAATTGAATCCGTAATGGAAAAGGTTTCACCCTTGCTTAACAGAATCCATGTTGTAGTAGTTGGCCCAGGATTGGGCCGTGATGAGATTTTGTTGGAAACAGCGGCTCGAATCATAAGTGAGGTGAAAGCACGTTCGATGCCTTTAGTGATCGATGCCGATGGCTTATTCCTGGTACAAAATCAACCATCAATTGTGAAGGGATACAAGAAGGCTATTCTGACGCCAAATGTGAATGAACTGAAACGACTCAAGGCTGGCCTTGGGTTGCCTGAAACCAGCACATTGGAAGAGGTGTGCTCCAAGCTTGACGGTGTTACTATCATCGAAAAAGGTAAGGAGGATAAAATCTCCAACGGAAATATCACACTAGTCAACTCAATCAAAGGTGGGCTGAAAAGAGTAAGTGGACAGGGCGACACTCTAAGTGGTACTTTGGCAACATTTCTAGCTTGGAAAGTGGCATATTTGAATAACTTATGGACTCACGAAAGTCAATTTGATGAATCTGAACTGAATCTACTAGCTGCCTACGGGGCGTCGAGCATCACAAGATATGCTTCGAGGAAAGCGTTTGAGAAACACGGCAGAGGGGTTTTAACGTCACATATTGGTGACGAGGTTGGCGTGGCATACAAAGATATTTTCGAAGATTTAGTCGTTAAGCTATAGGCTATACATGATGCAGGGTTATCATTGAGAGGCTGTCATGTATCTGATGATAGGCTTATGGGGTGTTACTGTGATAACCATTGAGCATGATTTATTGAATTATATATACGTCCAATCAATCTTGCAAATATCCTTTGTACAATCTGCAGTATCCCATTCTGTTTACGCAGCAATCAAACATCTAACTCGCGTTATCAATTAAATATAAAAAGTGACTGAGATGATTCTATCGTATTCTTCCTGAAAACTAGAAACACTCTTATAAATATCCGCAATCCCGTCTCCTATAATCCACTGAAGTAATACAGGATTTACTAAGCACCTTCAGTACGTCTAGTTCGTAGACCTAGATATCTAGCCAATTCATTGTACCATAGGTTCCAATCTTCCTTCTCTCTCTTCTCCACTTTCACATCCTTCCCAACTTCACCGAGCAGCTCTCTGACTTCGCCTTCATCAGGAGGCATCAATTCGTAAAACTTTACCCAGTGCTCCACGTCCTCGTCTTTCAAATTCTCAAAGTCACCCAGTGTGGCTGGGAATCCTTCTTTATCACCTGGAATTAATCCGTTCACGGCTGGCAATGCGACAATGGGCTGGTTCTTTTCTGTCACAAAAACATTTTCCGTTCTCCGAATTGATCTTTCATCTAGCAAGTCTAGTTGGGTCTGAAGCTCTGTTACCAATTCAACAATGTCTTCGGTTTGCACTGCGCCTTCACCTTCACCAGCAACGGCCGTGTCGCTGGGTTTGCCGGAGCTGGTGTTGGGTTTACCGGACTCGAGGTTCATTAGACGCTGGGAAGTTTCTGTTACAGCGTGGGTATTTCGGGATACCAGAGAAGCTAGCTTTTCTATTTCAGTCTTGACAGAATCGAGTGAAGGATTGATTGGTGCCATTTTTTTGAGGTGGAGTAGAAGCTAAAAGGTTGTAAATTGAAGAACCATATTCATATTCAAGAAGATGCAACTTGTTGCTGTTTCGGGTACTGTAAGTATTCTTGCGTGTTAGTGAGATAAAGTTATAACATAGACTTTAAATAAAATACATAAGCATTAACATATTCTACTATGCTGAGATGCTGAGCCTAGCTCGAGGAGAGCTTGTGTTATGGGCTCGGTACTTGAGATTTTGTTATAGTTTCACACGAGTAACAACGCTGTTGCAGTTGAAGGTATCTATAGCAAAATTCTAAAACGCACTCTCATGTCATTAATCATTCATTTTCATGAAGTTATGAAGTTGTGGAGATGGGTAGCTATTCAGAAGTTTTTTTACAGTTATGTGCAAAGGCCCCAGTATAAAAAGGCTTCGATGAATCTGACCAAATCCAAATATACAGCGAGTATTGTACGTAACACAAGTCTAGCAATCATCTAGAATTGATAGCCTAAAGCAGTATAGAGACCAGCCTGTAAAAAATACATATTTACGTACGGGTCGAGGACTGAAATGAGTTTGATACCTAAACATACGTGTATAGGATCCCGCAAAATTCGATGAATGGTCTGACCTTGGATGTATTCCCTTTTGTTCCAACTTGAAAATACTATGGATATCATCTTAGCTTTTATACTGCAATAAATGGATTGATATTCGCTAAATATATATATATATAGATATATCAATAAACGAATAAAATTTTATAAATAAATAAGTTTTTAACGCATGACCTTCAAGAACACCTCTTCAAGTCCCATCCCTTCAACCAGGTATTCATAACCTAACTCACTCTTTCCTTCTTCCAAGATTGAAAAAATTTTAGATAGATCTTCATTAGGAATCTCAATTTTCAGGACGTCCGTCCAAGAACCTTCTTTCTCCACATTCTTAATATTGTAACTAATCCAGTTCCATACTTTTTGAACTTTTCCAGTTCCACAGCTGATGCTAACTTTATAACCTCCTCCATATCTTGCTCGAAGTGACTCAGGTGTACCAATACACTTCATATACGTGGCCAAGATACCAACTCTAGATGCTAGCGCGTCAGCCTCCTCCAAAGAGTGTGTGGTCAAAACGATCGCTCGGTCTTTTGAAATATGTTTCAGTGTATCCCACATAATTCTTTTGGCAACGGCATCCATACCAGAACTAGGTTCATCTAATAGTAAAACTTTTGGGTTTCCAATTATGGATATGGCAAGAGAGAGCTTTCTTTTGTTTCCACCAGAAAGTTTGTGGGCCAACCGTTTGGCAAACCTTTGAAGACCAACTGCTGATATAAGCTGTTCGACGTGTACCAGAATTTGTCTTTTGGGAATTCCACGAACCTGGCAGTAAAATTTGAGGATTTCGCAAACTGTCAACTTATCAAGAGAATCAAATTGTGGACAAGTTCCTAAGGTAGAATGGTGTATCTTTCCAGATGTAGGTTGAAGCTCCCCTCTAATCAGGTTGAAGGCAGTGGATTTTCCGGCGCCATTTGGACCAAGTAGTGCAAAAGTTTCATTTGGAAGAACTCCAAAGGAGACATCTGAAACAACTGTATGGGACTGGAAAGTTTTATAAACATTCTGTAAAAGTAAATTCTGTGAGTAAACATCAAATTTGCTGTTGATCATTTGCAATTCGTTGTAAACATCTGAAGGGTAGTCAGGGATATTCTCAAGATCAAGGTATGGCGCTCTACACAAGCGTGACTTGATCTCAGCTTTAATATTTGAGAACAGTCCAGTTTCTAGCCCTATTATAACGGCAAGAAGAATCACAGATTGAAGAGCAAGGTACAAAATAGGACCCCCGTAGGCATCGATATTCATCATCGAAAGCGTATCATCTCCTCTGCAGAGGATTCCAAAAATGTTGTTAGCTACAAAAAGAGCCCGTATTAAATTTGCAATAGGAGAAATCAAAGAAATTGTGAAATGTATAATCAACAGATCACTTTCGATATTATCTGGCGAAGCATAAACTTGACAACAAAGATATGCAATTATGTATAGTAGTAAGTAACTTGCTTGGAAAGCTGCAGAAGTTGCAAATGTTGAAAGCTGCGAATTCGTGAAGGATGATATCAAAAACGTCAGAAGCGTTGAAGACAGTCCGTACAGTACAAATACCAGAAACATCTCAAAGCTTCCATTGAATGAATGAAGTTGGACATGCATGATTACCATAATTACAGCGCTTTGTAACATTATGATAACGAGGTAATAAGACGTGTACGCAAACCACAAAGGGGGCTTCCGTAATCCATTGGAGTACTGCATAGCGCGAACTTTCGTTACTCTCTCATAATTTGCGTAAAGTCCAGCAAACGCCGGTGCGCAAGCCATGGCCAAACCAAAATACAAAATAAACTGCAGAATATTTGAAGTATTGTATGCCCAAGACATTTGAAAAGGAGAGAAATTTGTGTGGACTGCAACTTTTCCTTTAGCCCGTAAGTTTGTAAGTAAATTGAGCATCAATGGAGCGTCGAAAAGACCACCGTGATCACTCGCAGTATATGCTACAATGGGTTCATTAAGATACACTCCTCCAGGACTGATAACTGAGTAGTTAGTTTGGAAGTAAGAAGACCAGGATGTTTCATTTTCAAAATAAACGGAGGCTTTGTCTATCATCTCCATTCCCGTTTTCATCTTTGCAGGATCTTTAAAATTATTAGCCAGAAATTGGTGAAGTCCATTCTTTACATCATCAGTGTTAAAATCAGAAATACTTCCAAGAGGTATATGAAGAGACTCAACCAAGTCCATAGAAGAGTAGCGTTGAATCTGATAGCGCCCCGATCCTTGGCAGAACGATCCTGCAAATGATGCTAAAAAAGGGCTTACACAAGCGCAAACAAAAATTGGAAGAATAAAAAACATTATGTCCGGCATTGGATTTCTTTTAAAAATCATAATCCGTTTACCCAAAACGGCCTTGAACTGAAGCCAGAATGTGACTCTGTCTGGTACAGCATCAAGGTGTAACTTTTCGTAATTGTCAAATACAGTGTCTTCGTGGTCGTTGGAAGCTACTTTCAAAAAGGCCTCTTCAAGTTGGGGTCCAGTAACTGAATATTTCTCTCCGTTTTGGTCGAGCTTTTGGATGAAGTTTGTAACTGCAACTGGGTCTTTGTATTTGTATGACATTGATGAATCATCTTTATGTTCAACAGTTACCGTGTAGCCATCAGAGAGTTCATTTTTCAGTTTGATTGGTGTTCCGGAAATTTTTAGTTCCCCTTTAGATAAGATGGCAATTTCGTCAGACAATATATCGGCTTCATCTAAAAAGTGAGTCGTTAAAACCATAGTTTTTAAACCTTTGAACTTTAGCAAAATATCCCATACGACACGTCTAGATACCGGATCCAAACCAGAAGAGCACTCGTCGATACAGCACACATTACTGTCACCAATAAACATGATTGCCAGTTGAACTTTTCGTTTTTGTCCTCCACTTAGATCTTTGGTAAAACAGTCTGCTTTATGTTCTAGATCACAATGCTTGATTAAATATGCCACCTCTTCTTTAATATATGCAGCAGGAACTCCTTTGATTCTGGCCCAAATAAAAAGATGCTCTTTGACAGCCAGATTATCCCACAACACATTTTTCTGGGGACACAAACCAACTTTTGACCCGGGAGCAAAAACAATCTGCCCTGAAGTAGGAGATTGTAGGCTAGAAATTAGTTCCAAGGTTGTAGTCTTACCACTACCATTTGCTCCTAGCAATGAAGAAATTTGGCCTTTTTTGATGTCCATATTCAGGCCATCCACTGCTTTCACAACTTCGGTACTTCTCCAAAAATTCGCAACACTTCGAGTAGAATACTGTTTTTTCAGGTTATAAATTTGAATGGCTTCTTCAGACTTCGTTGACGTGTTTAATCTCTCACGTTTTCCATAAATCAAATTTTCAATAACGACAGTAAGGATCAGAAACAAAGGAATTTGTACAAAGGCAGCAATAAAAATTATTATTGAAACAATGTTGGAGTCTGGTGCTGTATTAACCAAGTCTAGTGGTGCAGGCACAATCTGAGCTCTAGCAAGATTCTGAGTGAAAAAACAATAGTTCATTGGTGGAAATATAAAACTCAAAATGTATATACCAACATTTCCGTAACCTTGATTCATAATAGAGATGATACTTGCTATTATACCAAGTACTACTGAGCTTCCAGAACTAACAAGACCACCTAACTGTGCAGTTTTAAAAAGGTTTCCCATAAAAACTGCCCATGATAACTGTCCTAGGCCTGACACTATGTGATAAAAAATGATCAGAGTGGCTGAAGACTCCATATAATAAAGCACGCTGAAAACAATTCCCAAACCAATCCAGCCAGGTAAATAAACAATTGAGAAGGAAACAAAATTGGCAAAGATTTTTGACAGCCGTAAGCAACCCATTGTTTCCATTAGTGTTGTCATTCCAATTTCTCTTTCATGTGCTATATACCCAGCTAAATGATAGACACCTCCGATCATGCCCAGATATATGGCAGGAGAAATCCAATCACGTATTACTTTCATGTATTTTCTGGTAACCTGCTGATCATACCATTTCTGATTTTGAGAAGTGAATGCCATTGTTTTTGGTACAGCTTTTTGGCCAGTTATGGCGCTATCCATAGCCCATTGAATAGGAAGAATGATGTTATCAGTATCAGTCTGGTGATTTTTAGTGTCGACATGAACCATACCAATGTTTCCACGAATGGTATAGTTATACAGTGGAATACCATCTCTTTTGGTAATTGAATTCCATTGGATTGCACCCAGACACCGACTTGATCCATGAAGATTTTGTGGGCATGCTGCGAAAATGTCATTTTTATCGGAAAGTTCCATGATTTGAGACTCAGGAATTCTAGCTAGAGCAAGCTTTGTTATACTGCGCATTTCAGACGTGAGAGGCCCTTGAGAGTAATACGGAATTATTCTGTCCTGAATGACTTCGGGCAATGAAGGAATTTCAATTGGCGTTGAAACGCCATAGATTGCATTAAGTGAATAAAAGTATTTTGAATAACCCTATTTAGTTCGTTAGCTTCCAATTCAAGTTTTGAGATAACCATTTTACGGATATTATACTTACCATAAAAACTATGTAAACGATTGGTAAAATCCAGGCACGAAAGATCGTTGATTTCCATGATCTTGAAAATTGTATAAATATTTTTTGAGCCAACCCTTGAGCTTGAGCTAAAGTAGACTGGAATTTTCCTTCATCTTTGTAGCTGCTGTTTGTAACATTAGATTCTAAAGAGATGGATTTCTCTTCAAGATCAAGTTTCATTTTGTTTGTAAAAGAGTGGATATATGGTTAGTAAAAAGACGTAGCTACCAAAACAATTAATCTGGCATATTTTTTTTAATATTGAGTAGGTTTGAGACAAATTGAAGTGGTTGAAAATCCGAGTCCATGGTTTTGTTTATATAGAAGTAAGTTTTTTACATAAATGTTTAGAGATGCAGTATTGAAACTCATAATAATACAATAATAATGCAGATGCAAATCTCTTATTTACTTCAAAAATATTACAATTAACTACGTCAGTACAATTGAGTATATCTCGATACGGAAATCATGCTATTACTACCTGAATGATGATCTTTAAAACCCAGTTGCAAGCATCATGATAAAAGATCTATAAATTTGTTTTTATGAGGGCGTGAAATACGGTTCGTCACTTATTTATTGGTGATGAGAGCAGAAGATCTATGAAACGAATCGATGTGCTGTAGTATCAAGGTATTTATAAGTTCCAATGCTGAGTCTTGTGAAGTAGTGACTTAACACAAGTCACGCATTTACAATAGAAACAACTGGCTATGCTTAGTACTATACACTGAGATGGTAAATGAATTGATGCCGGCACAACTCAAAAAAACCCATCTACATGTTCTCCTAGACGGTCCATAAATACTAAAGGCTACCTTAGCCACCTTGAGGTTTCATGGTCTCTCTTGTAGATAAATAAGTGTAAAAGATATTTAGAACATAACGATATTTGATTACTGTGGAAATTTTTGAACGGTAGTAGATAAAAGATCTGTCAATTTAATGCTCTTCTGATAATGCCATACCATCAACATAGCAGTTTTGAGCCACACTTTAAAAGTAGCTCAGTAAAAGATTCCCTTGAGCATTACATTTGTCGTCATCCCTCATATACAGTACGGTAGCTTTAATACGTTCAATAAACAGGTATCATATTATTTTGTCTAATTTTACAAGTATAGCACACTACTTCATGTCATTGAAAAAGATTAGATTTAATCAATCTGTTTTACTATTAAAAACTATATACTGTAATATTTATCGACCCAATTAAATTATAGATAGTTTGATCTAAAACCATCTTATATAACTTATATTTATGTATAAATATGTGAATTATGACCGACTAAATCCAACCTTCAATAGCTCTAAGAGCATTTTGAAGTCTTCTTATACCTTCTGGCCTCTTTTTGGGGTCACTCGAAATTTCTGCAGAAAGTTTCGCTAACGAATCCACAAATTTGTCAATGAGAACACGCTCTGTAGGAGGGATATCTAGATCATTTAATTTGAGATCCGCATTTTCGTTTGTAGAACGTTTACTATGTGAGCGCTGTTTGTCAGAGAGAAACTCTCTATGCTGTGGGGTTTCAGGCCCTGATAATGAGCGATGTTGATGATGAGGATGGCGCGTTGGAGGTACTGCAGAAGGGAACATTTGCCTGGAATTGTTGTTTCGGCCAGTTCTATGTGTTGTGCCTAAATCTTCATCAGAGGTTTCACTTGCGCTTGCCTCATGGAATACTCGAGCTTCTTCTGAGTCTCCTTCTAGCGATGATGTAGATGATGGAGGGAACGTGGTTGCTGCTAAAGGAGATGAAACACTTCGTTGCCCACCACTAGCACCTTTATTTAATCCCGGAAATGGTGATTGTAGTTTGATAGGTGTTGGAAGTGGACGAAGTGTTGGGTGTCGGTTGGGATTTAATGGTGATCTTAAGGGCTGAGTGACGTTAGAAGTAGAAGTTATTGCTGGTGTAACAGTCTGTGAGGACGAAGGCTCTGAAGGTGATTGTTGTGTGGACTCAACTGTGGTTTGTACTCCCTGATGTTCATTTTCTAATTCAAAGAACTCATCAAAAGACTTTGCAGTTCTAAAACTTTCATTTGAAGATACCAGGTTTTCAGAACTTCCTGTCACTGCACTTGTAAACTTCGGCGTGGGCAAATCGAGCCCTGGTGTTTGAGCTTGTGTATTTTGAGCCCATGAAAAATCTGGGGTAGTCATGAATTCATTATTTTCTCCAGAGGTAGAATGCACTGATCTAGTATAAGGAGGAAACGTCTTGCGTCTGTTCAAATCAGATTCTGAACTACTTGGTTCATCAGTCGGAGAACTCGAAGATGGAGAATGTAAACGAGATATAGGCGGCGGTTGAGGAAGAGGAATACGTGGTACAGTAGAGTGCGTTGAAGCAGCGGGTGATGATATGGCCGGTGAATGCTGTGTTATTGTTTCTACTGCACTAAGTGCATGAGTGGACAGATCTTCATGCGGAAGCTCGAAGGGAACTGGAGGTAGTTCTTTATCAATATTGGAAGGCGTGTCGGACAAAAACGAAAACCTTTGCTTCGATCGGGAGGTCGATGACTGGGTAGACGACGATTCAGTTCGTGAATGGTTATGATATAGCACATTCTTCTCTTGTTCAGATGTAATTGAAGGGGGGCTGTCTTCAGTCACGGGAGGTTGGTGAGGATCTCCTCGGTTTTGAGAGGATTTTCTGAGAGCCTTAATGTCTGAAAGAACTGATTGAAGCTCGCTGGTAGACTGTCTAATTTTTTCAATGGTTTCAGTTCTGTTAACTTCGCGTTGGCGCGGAAGTGGTAGAGTCATAGTATTACTTGCGGTGGGAGATGATAGTTCTGATATAGATGCTTTTTTGAAAGGAGGAATGTCTAACGGTTCAGTAGAAGACGGATGTGAAACGGATACTTCTCTTGCTTGTTCGATTACAGGAGAATATTGAGAAATCAAACTGTTTCTTGAGAGGCTAGGTGCAATAGATATACGATGGTGTGCAGGTGAAAAAGAAATCAGCAGAGGAGATGACGAGCGTTTCAAACTTGAATTTTGGCTTTGTTTAGATTGAAGGGCTGAAGTGGAAGCGATGGGGGCCTCAGCATCAGAGGTAGAAAACGGCGAAGACGAGAAATCCGTGCTTTGTGACTAGAACAAGCAAGCAAAAAGTTAGTATAACAAGTAAACAACAAAGGAGCAGCAGCAAAAATCTAAAAATAAGCGCAGTATAAAGTTGGTGATAAAAATTAGGTGGTTGGTTCACTGGCACACAAGTGAAAACATGATACATACCTTTTTCAAATTGCCATATGAAGCTCTTTCCACTTCACTGTCTAGTTCTGAGCTTAGGCTTTTGCGTAAAAACTTCTTCCCTATTTTTATACCGGAGTTTTTGGGTGTCACCTCCATACTCCGGCTTGTATTGCTTTGAGTTTTATTGCTTGAGGATGAGAATATCTGCGTACTATTAGTTATGTCACTGGTGGTGGGCGCTCTTGTTGGTGTTAGATCAACGCCGTCACCACTCATAAAAATTTCAAGGTCACTGGCCCCAAAAGCTTCGTATGCAATTGGCAGCTCGAAATCATCATCTCCGTCTTCTTCTCCATCTACTTTTGATTTTCTTCGACGCCAGGGAAAGAACCCCTTTTTCTGTTCTGGTTTTCTTTTGAAAACAAGCAAAGGATTTTGGGTTGGTCTACTTGGAAGGGACAAGTTCTCATCAGACTCAGGCGAAGAATGTGCTTGACGCGACGTATGATATCTAGACGGGCCTGGCGTTGTGAAGCTTGATGTGCTCCTGTTGAAATCCGACGGCTCCATTGAAGGTCGTAGTCTCAAAGGAATTGGTATTACTTGAGAATCTGTTAGTGTTCTGATCTGGGGTAGAGGTTTAGCGAATAAAGGTTTTTCTTCTCCGGTATATAGAAGTAATGAATTTAGGCGATCCAAAGAATCAGGAAGAGGATCTACCGAGGTGATCAGCCGAGTTAAATCGGATTGTGAAGAGCTTGCAGATAGTAGATGATCAAGAGATTGATTACTGTAAGAACCTAGCGATGATTTTCGTATAAACGAGGTCTGTAAGTTTTTCTGTAAGCGATCAAATTCGGCTGTAAATAGATTTTCTCGTGAATGTTCGATGTCAGTATGTGATAGATTTCTAGAATATGAATGACGGGAAGTTTTCAACTTGATATCTAGCGGATCTGCAGAAGTATTAATATTGTTATTTCGTTTACTGAAAACTAACTTTTGGGGACTGGCCAATTGTGGATTGATGGTTTGAGGACAGCTATGGATAGAGTTTGTGTTCATACTAACACTGGTAGTTTGAAGGGCTGGCTGTGTGATCGCGCTCGGATCCCTGTCTAGCACTGTATTCAACTCAAAATCAGCGACGCTTACTGCAGACCGTACATAATATTTTGCGTTGCCGGGGCTTTCAATGACTCGTTCGTGCTCTTTTGATAGTATCGATTGAGCTTTTATAACTGAAGACATTTCCATTATTTGTATGGCTTTCCGCTGTTTCAAACTTTGTTTGACAGTGGAGATGTAGAGTTCGCGATATACACTTGCACGGTGAAACTTACTACAGTCGAGATCTTACTAGTGAGCCCAAAAGTTTTATGCGATGAGTGCGATGAGATGACGTCTGATTTCAATTTAGACACTGCAGAATTATAATGCAACTCAACTAAAGAATATTCAAGTAGAACGAGACGCAATTGCATTTATATATAGATTTCTTGAATTTTGTAAATCCGCAGAAGAATAGAAATCACCAGCTACATGACCTTCTTTGTTTTGTAGATCTTCAGGCAGACTTTGGACCAACGTCCAACAAGCACTAATCTTCCAGCCTATTGATTAGAACAATGATAAAAAGTATGGGCTACAAGGAAGTTATTCGAATAGTGTGTACCGTATAAGTAATTCAGGATTCTTTTGGTGACTATAATAGGGTACAAATAGAGAGTATGTACTCTAATAGGCCAAATGCATTAAGCTTCGGTGCATGATTATCAAAAAAAGATTTGAATCCACCCAACAACGGTTCCCGGGCTCAAACAGATCTACCTCAAAAGAGCACCAAACGTAGTTGCGTACTATCAGTGAAGCATTGATGGTTATTTAGTACTACTCTTGGAATCATACTCTCAAATAATCACCTGAAGACGTAGAGAAATTCTCTATTTTCAGACAACGTTTTGTGACATTTCCAAATATCTGGTGGTTGGGTTCAGCCATTTGAATATGGGAAACAATGGACTGTAAATGCACCAAGTGAATCTGAAATATAATTCTTGTCTATGGTGAAAGCTCTGCATGTTCGGGTATATGCTTGTGTGTATTTTCAAAATATTGATACGTTTCCCGCCTGGAAAGACGTAGAGAAGATCTAATGAGGTAGTTTCAAACTTCACACTCTTTTGAATTTTCAAGCTTCTCTGCCATACAATTATTTGAGATCAACGATACTTTATACACCAACTTTTATATTTGAATACAATTATTTCTACTTTAGCTTACAAAATTTATATTGAAAGCACAATGGCTCTAACTATGATGTGTTCATGCTTTGGAAACTTTTGATTTAATAAGTTTTATAGATACATCTATCACTGTAAATTAGAGATAAATCTTCATGTATCGCAAGTTCCAAAGATCAATAATATTTCTAGATGATATTTTATACCTCCAATTCATTGCAAAAACAGGGGGCTACTCCAGAGAGATGCTTATTCATTGTTGCATAAACCTTTCAGCAGCTCTCGACTGCTTAGGATCGTATAATTCTTTTACAATTAGCGTGCCAGTTAACACTACAATCTACTGGTTGACATCAACACTTGAAACTGTACAGCCCTTTGAGCTGTGCTAAATATTTACAACATCAGATTCTAATATAAACTTATAAGCCAAAATGGTGTAAGTTTGAAATATTTGACATCTGATCCACGTCAAAGTTACCCAGAAGGAAAGAGCCAGTAAACACTGTAACAACTTGCTTATTGGTATCACAAAATGCTGTTTCAATTCTATATACAACGTACAATTACTCCGGTGAATTTGAATAAAATGTACATAAAACTAACCATCTCAGGCATGAATATCTTTCGACGCCTGTTTAAACTGCTGGTATATGTTTTGGTATCCCATAGGTCCACATCTTTTCTCCAAGAATTGGATCGATCCATCGCGAATGATATCTTCAACCATCTTCTCACGTTTGACCCACCCTTCAATTGCGTTTCCATCATCTTTGAACTTTTTGGTGTCAGATCTGTTGCTGTATGGGTCGATTCTCGGATCAACCGTCTTGCTTGGAGTGACAGGGCTTGCATCAGTCCCCATTTCGACTGCCACTTGCGAGCAGTATTCTAGAATAGTATCTCTTAGTCTCCAGGCTGGATACAGTGTCGTAGATAAGTAACTTTCACATCGGCCAGTCCGAGGGATATCTACATGTAGGTTGTAATCAGAAACTTTTCGGGAATGATTTAAAAAGCCTTTTAAATGAGTCGGTGATATGCAATTAGGGGGATTGAGGTAGGGTTGTAAAGCTTCAATAGTCCCATGAAAATTAGAATTTTCTGAACTCATTTATTTTATTAGTCGTGATTCGAATTGTTTCTCTTGCAATGTTATTTCAAAAGGTTTGCTGGGGCAATGAGTTATATTCTAGATCAGTTTGGATCTGACGACAAGTTTTTTTTATGATTAATCTTTGTGCAACAAGACTTGGGTACTTTGGCTTATATCATATAAGTCATATACTAGAAATTAAATCTAAAGTCTATATAGCACGTGATCCTGATAAGAATTGGCTATTAAAGAGATTTTGCTATGTGCTATTTTACATGCTACAGCATTCAATCTAAGTCCAGAGACGATTTAGAGGAATATCCGAGAAGAAAGCTAACAATCTAGGCTTACTCGACAGATATGACACATACGGTAAGCTCGGAACGAATCTTACTCGTGCAACTGAATACTAACAACTATTTTTTGCTAGAACACTTCAAGCGATCAGGTCAGTGTAATTGGATTCCTGGCTCGGTACCTTATTAACATGCTTAGCACAGACTCTTTTAGTAGCTACCCTAGCGGGAGTTACAACTGCAGTTGTCGACAGTGTCATTTCATGTAAGTTGGTATTTATTTAGCAAAGGGATCATAACTAATTCAAAGATAGATCCATTTGACTATCTGAAGACATATATGCAACTCTTCAAAAATGTGCCTGGAGTTGAGCCCATTCTTCCACCTCCCGGAAAAATGTACATGACAGGTGTTTCGGCTCTGCTAACTGGTAATGTTACTAAGGCACTTGGAAGATATTCGTTCTATAATTATGCAACGCAATTCATGGCAGATGGAACAGGCGAAGTCGGTGCTCCCCAAGTTGTAGTAGCTGGAATGATGACTGGTATGTGAATAAGTTTACTTAACTGACGCGGTCGAGAATAAATACTAACATATTATAGGATGTTTTGAATCTCTATTCGTTATTCCATTTGAAAGTAAGAATTGAATACTCAACATTGTGCTTAAGACAAGTTTCTAACATCGGCTAGATATCAAAACAACCATGATCGAAAGAACATTACCTAAGGAGATTCTACAAGCAAATTTTCAATACGGCAAGAACTCTGCACTCTCTCATGATAAAATTATTGAAGTTCTGAATGCTAATGAAAACATATCTCACACCGGAACTAAAACACCCGGACCTTCTACAATGCAAAAAGAGACTCAATCTAAAACTCTCAATACTTCTGAAAAACTACCTGAAATTCCCAAGTCTAAACCCAAGAACCCTCGAAAAGTCGTTGCTGCTCCCAAACCTCAAGGAGGAGCCACTCATGTACCTTACGGAAATCAAAGGCTTGTTCGATTTCTTGATGTTGATCCTAGTATTAAAGGAATGTTTGCTAACGTTCGTGATATGTACACTAACAGAGGTTTCCGCGCTTTTTGGCAAGGTTATGGTACCACTATCTTACGACAAATCAGTTATTCCGTTGTTCAGTTCACAACATTCAATTTTATCAAACAGCTTATTAGTCCAAACGAAAAGCTTTCTGGATCTAACTCTATGATTGCAGGTTTCTTATCCAGTGCTTCTGTAGTTGCCGTTACTCAACCTTTAGATGTGGTTAAATCTAGATTGATGACTGCTAACTCAAGGATTTTATATCGAAATTTCTTCTTCACGGTATACAGCATCATATCTAATGAAGGCTTGAAAACGTTGTGGACCGGATCAGCGTTCAGATTTTTGAATATCAGTATAACGAGTGTTATTGCCATCCAGATTTATAACTTTACAAGTTCTGGATACGAGCATTTCACTCGCCAGATGCCGTTCAAAGCAGAATAGATAAGATATATAGGAAACATTTCATGGAAATAAATATGGAAAATCTGTACATTGCGTTATGCAGGGTTGTATTTATATCAACACAGTCAGAAGATATAACTCTTCTTTTCCAAGATTTTTGTAATGTGTAGGACCAAGCCTGAAAAAGTCGGGACAATTCAGTAGTTTGTGTACTTTTGAAAGAAGATACTACAAGTGATAAGATCAATGGGTTGGTTTATTGCATTTCGAACCTAGTTACACATATAGATACAGTTGCATATACACTTGATCAGAATAACTTTGGAGTAACGTTAGCCTGAACTCTTGGTGAGTATGACATACATTTTTCAATATTACAGGACCTATCACCATTTGATTCGGATGCTCTATTATACTGTACGTACAATATAATTAGCCTATTAAGTTTAAGTATAAAAGAAACTCAAGACGTTGTTCATAGATTTGCGTACAGTAAATTTAGTAGGCAAATAGCCCAGAGAATTGTAGAGCATTTCTAACCTTACCCAAGGGTACTTTGTACCTCGGTAATGCTATGGGTAGTGAAATCTTAAATTCTTCCCCACAAATAATATTTTTTTAAGAAGTTTCTGAAATATAAAATCCTCCAACACACTCTCTCAATCAATTCATTTACGAATTTGAGCTCTACGTCAACTACATATACAATGAGTCGAGTTGATACCGAAGCAGACCTGGGTGAGGTCCGTCATTCAATTAATCTAGAGTCGCTGGAGAAATTCTTAACAACAAACTACCCCAACGAGTTCTCAAGTCCTTTTATTTTGAAACAATTTGGGTTCGGCCAAAGTAACCCTTCATATCAAATAACCGAAGGCAAAGGAAGAAAGTATGTTATGAGAAAGAAGCCTCCTGGAAAGCTTGTTAGCAAGACTGCCCATGCGGTTGATAGGGAATTTTACATGCTCAAAGCATTGGGCGAACATACTGACATTCCCGTACCGAAAGTCATCTGCTTATGTCAAGATGCAGATGTTGTCGGAACAGACTTTTATATCATGGAGTTTGTACAGGGAAGGATTTTCCATTCCCCAGCTCTTCCCGAGCTAGATGCAAAAGGCAGGAGAGAGTGTTGGCGCAGTGCATTGAGCACTTTGGCTAAACTGCATGCAGTTGACCCGACCAAGATTGGTTTACCTCCGAGCTTTACAAAGAGAATGGAATCCCACTATGAACGGCAATTATCTTCTCTAAGTAAAGTAGCTGAAGCGCAAGCTGAAGTTACCGATATTGATACTGGAAAAAAAGTCGGCCCAATTCCAGGGTTCTACGAAGTCGTTGCGTGGATGAAGAAACACATTCCTCCAAGCAGAGTAGCAATTGTTCACGGGGACTACAAAATTGACAATCTCATTTATCATCCTACTGAAAATAGAGTCATTGCTATTCTTGATTGGGAACTATGCACCATAGGTCACCCAGTCGCTGATTTAGCAAATCTACTTTCACCCTATGCGTGGCCCGAAGCCACCATGGGAAAGCACATAGGTTTCATGGATACCGAAGATCCTTTACCTGAAGGGCTAGAATCTGCTGATGATTTATTGGATTTTTACAAAGGAATCGCAGGTTGGGATCCTAAGCCCATATGGCCCTTTGCTGTGGTGTCGGCACACTTCCGTCTCAGCGTCATTTGTCATGGTATCAAAGCAAGGGTCGCTAGAAAACAAGCCTCCAGCCCGAACGCAGGATATTTTTCTACAATGTTACCTCAACTCTCTGATCTTGCAATTCAGGTCATCAAAAATCAGCCCTCTGAGTCTAAGATCTAGAAACTCCATAGTGAAAATGTGTAAAAACAATTTTTTTTTGAAGAAAAAATATAAACCAGTTATATAAAAGAAAGAAGGGTATATAAAGAAAATGTGAATAAAAAAAAACTAAAACAGACCTATGATGCCGAAATGTTGTTCGACATTGTAAGGACCAGGGTTCTTCCATTTGTCGTCAAAAACTGTAAACAAAACACCTCTGTTGTTTAAAGCATTCATGATGCTCTTGATTGCAGTGGCTTGATTTTCTTTTGTAGGAACAGCTTTACCATTAGCATTACCAGCACTGGGGTAACCAGTCTCTGTGATTTGAACATCACGGTTACCACAGACTTTTTGTACGGAGGATATTTGGGACAGAATGAATTGGCCGGCTTGGTCAGGTGCAGTGTTTGGATCAAAATAGGGGTGCGCGTTGACACCAACATAGTCAATTCCATCAGAGTCATTGCAGAGATCAGGGCAGTCAATGTAAGATTGAGGGGGTTCGGCAGTAGTCACTGGTCCCTGATAACCGGCATTGCGGAGAGTTGATTTAACTGATTTAATCTTGGAGAGAAGCGTATGGCCATCAATGAATCCACCGTAGATGGCTTCATTTCCTACTGTGATAGTGGTGAAAAGTGACCAATCACCATTGTTTGAATTCTTGACCCAGTTGATGAGATCTTGAACACCTTGGTCAATAGAGCTAGGGCCAGAAGGTCCAATCCAGAAACCTTGGTTAATTTTAAGACCGAGCTTAGCAGCACTTGGCTCAATTGTACTAATCGAATTACAATCAGTACCATAAATACGAACACTTTTGATTCCGTGGCCTGCAATCATTTGAAGATCTGAGTAGACAGCATCCGAATTCTTACATGAGCTGTCATCGTTGTAAGGGGAGTATGTGATAGTTTCGGGAACACTAAAACCGCCGCTGGAGCTGGATCCAAATCCGGAATCTGAATTGGATCTAGATCCCGATCCCGATTGGGAACTGGAAGAGCTTTGAGCTGGGCTTGCGGCTGAGTTGGTAGGTTGAGATTGGGGTGTGTTAGTAGTGGGCGTCGAATCGGGGTCAAAATCATCATCGTGGTCATCGCCGGAATCGTCATCAATCTCAATAGCTTGATTGTTTTTGCTAGCGCTACCTTGAGGAGCACTATTTCGAGAAGATGTGTGTACTGCATTTACTGGCGTAGGACTTTTGGTGGTGCTAGGTTGAACAGTATCTTTTTTTTCAACAGTATTGTGTTCTTGAGGTTTGCTGGTAGATTGAACAAGAGCGACTTTATCATCACCGGCAACAACAGTAACATAATTGATTTGGGTTGCATACTCAATTTTGTAAGTATCAGGGGCGTTTTCGTAAACGGTAGCATAAACAACATCATCACGCTTTTTCATCTCAGCCTTTTCAGCGTGGATGGCATGGTTATGCGAAAGTTTGGCGTTCATAGGGAGAGCTATTACCGAAGACGTAAAAGCTAAAGCGGACAATATACTTTGAGATTTCATTTTGATGTATTCAGTTTATTAGAGATAATGGGAAACAAATAAAAATAAAATAAAAATAAGATGTGAAGTTAAGTAAAAATGAGTGTACCAGGTTTGATGTGAATGAGTGAATATAAGTTAATTTAATTTCTCAGAAATCTATAAAGGAATGATTGATTTCGAGTAGAATATAATAAAATAAAAATGAACGTGAGGTTTAATTTAGGCAAATTAAAAGTTTGAGAGATGGAACGTATTCGACAACCGATGATGAATGTTTTGAGATGAGTACAAATGCGATTTCATCTCCATTTATATATTTTTTGAGATAAAACATTAAGCATATTCAACAACATTGTTAGATTGTAAAGTTCCCATTCATGGGTTTTTTTGCTTGACCACAAAGGAGTGGATGAAGCTTTACAATGTATTAAAAAGTGGTTAAAGCTCCTTTGAAAGAACCTAGATTTCAATTTGTCTTTTGTTTGTTTTTCGGGAGACGACGAGAATTTCCGTCTTCCTTGCACCTTTACCTTCGGCTAGTCTATCCCACCTGATATTTCCAAGTAAATTTCTTTAAGCATTTACTCGAGCGCCTACTAGCAACATCAAGAACTAAGAAAAGAAAACAATAGTCATGTCAATTCAAAGAAAGCTAAAGCCACAGGTAAAATTCCGTAACTTTAAAGCATTGACAATAGTTTTTCAACGGTCGATTACTGTATTGGGACAAAAAGGCACAAAGCTAGTTAGGGAAAACAAATGTTTCCCAAATGTTTCCCTAATAAATTTATAAAGTTTTAAAAACAAGCGAGAAAATGGCAAAACTTTTTTTTCAAGAACAGTTAACTAAGGGTATTATAAACTCTTTGTGAAAAGAAAATAGAAAAAAGGTCAAAGTTCTTGAGAAGAAGTGATTAAAATATCAACACAAGAGCAGACACATGCTTAGTTCTAGGTATTTCAAAATAATAAATTTCACGGACCTTGCTGACCATGGGTCGAGCCTTTTGTTAGAATTATTATCTTTCCTCAAAAATAGGCAACAAAGAAACTCTGAAAGTCTGTGCAAACGAATTTTTAATTATCAGTAAAACATGGATTGCTATCTTTTGTTGTATGTGCAGTTACAAAAACAGTGAAAGCGACCTCAGTTAGTAATATTCAAGTGGCATTGTGTTACAATCAAAGCAAATCAAACTAATTATGCAAATCAAATTAACCACGATAACACATCAACTAATTTTTACAATACTAATATACGTTTACGTCTCTAAAGAAAATATTATGTAACCTTTACTTTGAGAATCAAATATTACTCGTTTCAGGTGTGGCATATCTCGGCCCTTTGAACGCGTTCAAAGCTGAAGTAATTCTAAAAGAAAAAGTAAACGATACTTCTACAACACTTCGTATTGTCCATTGTTGATGATTGGAAAAAGTATTTTAATCATATGAGCCATTGTATTACTGCAATAAAACTGTAAAAACAGTTGTCCTTAGAAATCAGAAATAAAAGACTCCGTGCGTTTCTGTTGTTCAAATTAATGACTTCTTATCAGTCTTGGGCAAAGGTGCCAATGACAATCAGACTGCAAAAAATTTTGGATGTCTTTTGTTAGTCTTTTAAGTAAAATACCAATAATCTAATGGATTTAGTATAATAAACTGTTATAACTGAATGAGTTCAATAAAACATCCATTGTACGACTAAGTATGCGCAATATCGATTAACATGCCAGATTTAATTCAATCTTTTATAAAGGTCAAATTGATGAAAGCACAACATGCAATAGTATACTCAATACTGTAAAATCTATACCAAACTTATTTACGAAGTGTCTAATATTAATTCAAAGAATTTTACATATTTTGTAATATCCTTACTTTAGTAATATTTGCTGTATCACTTGAGTCGCATTCACCTAGAATCATAATCTCACTTTATAATCATAGACTCAAACGATGCGAGATTCTCAAATATTTCAAACATACCAAGTTCTTCATAACAATAAATAAAATTCCTATTCAAACAACATCAGATTTTGAAGGTAAGACAGTAGGTTTTTTCTTCTTTCATTCATCTTTGTAGATTCAGCTACAGTACAGTACACATCCTAAATTCTCAACTGATAGCATTATTCAACTATACGTTGGGTCTACAATTTGATAAAACAAATGTTCTATATATCGAAGATGCTAGTGAAAGTTGTGGTACTATATGGAGCTTTCTCAATCTTCAAGAAAACCTGAAAGACCCATTCATGAGAGACTTTTTTAAATAGGTTAGTATACGGTGGGAGCAAAGTCTTTGTTCTGGTACGTTATGTGATAATTGATAAAGACGTAGAAAGTTCCTTGCAATCTGAAGGTTTTCATAGCAGATCAATTGGCCTTAACTGCGTTTGAATTCATTGTAAAGGATACCGAACTGTTCAGTGCATGTTAGCGTGGTAGATCGAATAAGTGCAAGTTGGTTTAATATTTCTCATGTAGTCTTCATAAAAATCAAAATGCACGGATTTTACAAGAAGCGCTTCGGTGTTGAACATCCAACTTTTGTGATTTCATTTCAAGATTAACCTATGATGGTAAATGCAAAAAGGTTTCCTTAATTAACTGAAGTTTTTATCGAGAAAGGTGTATAATTATCTAGTTACCTTACGTCTCAAAAATATATATTTCATCAGTTAACTGGATAACGAGATCTAATTATGACACCATTTTGAATCCAGAAAATTTATAAAAAACTATTTTGTAAGATACCGGCAAAATAAAATGGAGTGTCGTGCACAGTAAAAAATTACTTACTTGAGATTACAAAAACCATAATATTAGCTTTTTTTAAAAAATCTATTAAGACATTAAAATTGAATTATTTTGTTCCTTGACCAGTCCCGGGTCCTGTTCCGGTTTTTTTCTTTTTATAGTCTGCAAAGCTTAACTTTTTCACAGGTTTCCCAGTTGCGGTATTAACACTGGTAGTTTTGGGCTCAGCAATAGAAGAGGTATTGGATGTTGTTGTTGGACTTTTGGGAGCTTTTGGTACACCATTTTCATTTGTAGAATGATTTTCAATGATTGGTGTCGGAGGTTTGAATGATGCTGTGCTTTTCGTGGGATCACTAGGTGGTATGGACGAAGATAAAAGGGCAGTGCTATTTATACCGTTGACCACAGGTGAAATTGATGGCTTCGAGAGAAGGAAAGGTTTCGATGAAGTGTTTAGGGTAGTCAAAACAGGAGGCTCTCTTTGACTGGGCTTGACATACTTTTTCCCCAAAGATGCATATCTTAAACTTAATTGCTTGCGCAAATCCATTCGAGGTTTTTTACCATTCTCCTGTGGCCTGGGAGTGCTAAAACACCGTAACTGCGTTTTGATTTCATCTGTTTGAGTTGCTTTGTCAACATATTTGGGTTGGGGTTCTGGTGAGATTACAACTTCACTAACAACTGGGGATGGTGTATGGTTACTGTTCTTTTTGTTGTTTTCGTTTCGAGTAACTTTTTCAATCAGTTCCATTGTGGTCTGCAGCTTTCTGGCTTCTCGCTTGGAATAAAAGTTACCAGCATCACTTAATTCGGTGTTATATACTCCAACGCTATCAGCTTCTAAAGGTTCGAGTGCAATATCGGCGCCTCGTCTTGACTTTCCGCCAATTCTTTGGTGTCTAGGGGGTGTACCCTGGGCTTTCTTCATTAAAGTCAATAGACATTCGTTCTGCGGAAGGTTGCATGCACAATCGGCGCCTCTTTGTTGGCACATTTCTGAAACATTGTTCAAAAAGTCTTTCTCGAGTTTTGTTAAAGGAGCAGATGGAGACGGATCTATCAGTTTTTGCACTGGGTGTTTGATGTCCCACTCCCAAGGTATGGTCAACTCTTCACCGGCTATAACTGACTCTACCGCAAAAGCAGCAAACTGTACCTGAGTTTTGTCTATTATAACTGTCTTCACTTGACAGTTAGGTCGACAACTTTTTCTAAGAAATCTAGTCTTAGACCCAACCAGCCGAGCGTCTATGCATAAAGGTATTCTGTTATGAAATAACACACCGGGTTTTGGACACCCAAACAGTCGATACTGATTGACGGGATTCGACTTGTATTGCTCAAGAGACATGACCTGTCCCACGTAATCTGCTATAAACCCGTCCTTGGGTATAGGGCTATCGGTAAACAACCCAAACCTCGAAAATCCACTGAATTTTTGTTTTGGATGATCAGAAGTTAGTTTCACGGCAAGTTCTGGCCTCGCTAAGTTTTCAAACTCATCTCTTGTATATTGAGCACTTGACTCTATAATTTCTGGATTGGTAGCAAAACTTTCAACTTGTTTTCGTATTTCTGGCGTTGCATATCGATTCTGTTTGATTGGAATAAAATAAGAGCTGTACATTTGAGTTAGTGTGAATTTTTTCTCGGGTTCGTTATCATTATCATCTTCTTTAGAGGCAAGAACTGTGGAAACCGTAAGTCGCTTCCCACGCCCTCGTCGTCCTGTCGTTGTCGCTGTTGTCGTGTTAGAGTTGGCGGAAGTAGGTGTAGCACTGTTTGGTCCAGAAGGACTAGACCTCCTAGAGTTGGTTTTAGGACTCGCACTCTGAAGTTTCTCTGAACCATTTCGTTTCTTATCTTCGTCCTTAGTTTTGTGTCTCTTGTGGCCTATTTCATCTGTGTCATCATCTACGTGGTCTCTTTTTCGTGAAGACAGATATTCATCGTTTGAGGAGTTTCCAAGTTCAGCTTGAGCTTGCAGTCTCCTAGATTGATACCGTTTAGCAGCTTCGACATCATATGTTAAGTTTCCACATCTGTCACATAAATAAACTTCTGGGACTTTATCGTTTACAATGTTAACACACACAGCATGCTGCCACGCGTTACATTTCTCACATTGAATGGTAAACCCATCATCTTCAGTATACCCACAAATACAGCGTATCACACCTGCATCTATCGAGTATATTTCAGATCTAGTATCTTGTGAAGATTGGTCGTCCTCTGATTCATTGAATGTCACTGTTTTTTTGCGTGAGTTGGACACTTTTTGTTTCGGGGGTTGTAAAGGATCCATAATGGTACCATTGTTAGACGAGTGTGAATTTGTCGAGCCCGACTTGTTCGATTCATTTGTAGAAAGAATAACTTCAGAGTCCTCTGTTTGTGATTTGAGAGCTGGTGAAGAAGTGGGAGTATTTGTTGAGGCAGCGTTATTTATAAGTGAGTCAATAGATGTTGAGTTATTTTTGTTGCCGTTAAGCTGTTCTAAGCGTTCTGTTTGTTCATGATCTTGATTCTGAATTGCAGGTTTTGTTTCATTCGACAATGAGTGTTGATTTTGTATCGTGGGAGGGTTAGTCGCCCTCGTGGCGTCCGAAGATTTTGTATCTATCTCTGACATGAAAGGATTAACAAACTTTCCCTTGCTATCATATTTCAAGCTCGAACTTGAAGATATCTAGTATAAAAAACTATAACTCAGCAGTCACTTGCTCTTCAAAGGAAACTGTTAGCAAGTTGTGGGCAGAAGTCGTCGTCGCGTTTTATATATGCGTGTGTTGGTGGGTGGTGAGAAGTACTACTCACCTTGATTGCGAAGCTTCAGTATTCACGGGACGATAATAATTAGTATATGTAACAGAGTGTATTATTGCACGTCAACGCAATTGTGGTTGGGTTAGTAGTAAGATTGAGCCTCTTTTATGAGCAGGAAAGAAAATAAATACTATGAAGTGAGCGATAGGAGGAAAAAGAGTTTGGAAAGGGAGTTTTTTAGATTTTTGAAAAAAAAAACTTTCTATTATTTGAAGATCAAAATTTCTTCAGCAAATTTGAACAAAAAGATTCATTGCTGTAAACAATCACATCTATGAAACCAGATTGCACGTTCTAACTTCACAGTATGTTCAACATCTGTTCCATTCTTATTTTCCGTCTTATTTGTTGCTCATTTTTCATTTTGGGCTTTAAACTTCAATTCTAACTATGCGTGAAACTTGAAACTGGCAGTCGTGGAGGACAAGAGCCTTTGTTGACAGTGAATATTGTTAGGCTATCCTGTTTCCCACTTTTTGACTACCCCGACTGTAAAAAGCGCAGAATTCGGCCAGGGGACAGCACTACAATTGAATTCTAAACGTCTAACCCTTCATTCTGTAAAAGAACAATATGAGTAAAGACGTAGTTCAGCTGGATGGAAAGCAATAGTCTATGTAAACAACCATTATGCGCCTAGTTGATTAATTTAGCTCATGTCCCGCTAGTAACTTTTCCGAAATGTACACACACTCACACCTGACCCAGGCATGGAATCTCCGCGTCAGCACAATTTGGTGTCTTGCTTTGTCCTGTCTGTCTTGCCACCCAGTTCCGTACCCTAGAATTTTTAGCACAACTAGATACGTGTTTTTGTATTTGTGCACATATCACTTGACTAATTAGGATTGTGCCTCTGCAACGAAAAATCGCAAAATTCCTTTCTGAAGTTGTAAGTTGAGCGTTCTGAACAAACCCAAGCAGTAGCTACTAACTAACTTGAAAATTTTTCAATAATACATAATGGTGAGTGCTTCAGTCATATATTTGTGAGTAGGCAAATGGGGAGTCCTGCAAGAAAGACTGTTAGACTAACCTTTTGATATAGGCGCATAGAATTCTTGTTCAAGTTATCATAACCGGAACACAAGTTTTTGGTAAAGCTTTTGCTGAGGCATATCGACAGGCCTCAAGCGCTAGTGTTAGAGCCGGTGCCAGTCAAGCTACTCGCCAGAAAACTGGTGGTATTTCTTTCGATGAGGCTGCAAAAATTTTGGATGTAGATGCCAAAGATCTCGATATCACAAAGATCGAACCCAAGTACAAGCACCTGTTCGAAGTGAACTCGAAGGAAAAGGGTGGAAGTTTTTACTTACAAAGTAAGGTGTATCGTGCGATGGAACGGTTAAAATATGAACTGGAGAAACAGGGAAAGCCGACGTCTATTGCGTCTGAGTCTAGTGCGGGAGCAACGAAATAATTCAAGCGATTCGGTCTTCTAAATAGCTGGGGAGTGTCTGTATATAATATAAAATGATCATCGTATAACTTTATGGTTTTTGGAGCTTGTTAATCTGTCAATCGTCATATTCGTTCTTGTTTCGATAATGTATAGGCCCTTATGATGTATTTGGATGGCAAATCACTGTGTAGAACTCAAAGTCTATACTATAACAACCGAGTGGCAAGTGCACTTGGACTTTGTTAGTGCTTTAATCACTAGCTGATTCTGTAAAAGAATGGAATTAATTGCACCTGTAATATGATATTCTGTCCGTATTCTGAAGTTCTTAAATCAATGTCACATTATTCATATTTTTTTTTTTTCATATCTTCTCCCAACTGCTCATCGATTGTTCACTATGTCATATTATCTACTGAAAAATTTCTAGCTGATAATGACCTCGAAACCTGCAAAACCTGCAACTCCAAAAAATGTAAAGACCCCACCGAAAAAAGAGGGAAATCTTTATGAAGATGCTGCTTCTATTATGAAAGAACTTACTCAGAAAGGTACTAGCGGGGGATTGAGAACTATTGTCTACAATTCTAAGCTTCCCAGTGATTCCAGGCAGATGTATGCTCTGATCTCTTCTACCCTCAAGTTCAAAGATATTCTGGCAGCAGTTATCAAAGCTTCAGGCTTGTTAAAAGCAGAGAACAGGTTGTTTGGATCAAACCCAAATTTGGCTCTATTGATGGCTCATGATCTGTTAATTTCGAAATCGGGAAGGTTGACTTCGAAAAAATCAGCAGCAAAAGATGCTTTTCTGCGTCACAAAACCCGACTAAAAGCCGAGCTAATAAAGTACAAAGTAAAGAACAAAATTACCAACATTAATGATTTAGCAATAGAAAAAGACGAAACACCTGTTAGATGGATAAGGATCAATCAGATATTAGCGAATGTAGAGGAGGTCGAGAAGTGGTTGTTTTCAAAGTATCATCAAGTTGAGAGCTGGGCAGAAATTGAAAAGGATTGTATATACAAAGACACACATGTCGACCATTTGTATGGGATACATCCAAGCGTCCAAGTGTCACAATTTGATTACTACAAGAATGGACAAATTATTATTCAAGACAGAGCTTCTTGTTTTCCCGCAACCATTCTTTCACATAACATAAAAGACTTTGATATCATTCTTCTTTTGAATCAAGGAGAAACCCCAGTTGTCAAATTAATTGATTCCTGCTCTGCACCAGGCAACAAAACAACGCACCTTGCAGCACTCAGTAATACAGATCCAAAGTTGTCACACACACAAACTAATCTGATACATGCTTTTGAACGTGATGAAAAACGTTCGAAGATTTTGCAAAAAATGGTACGCACTGCTGGGGCCAATAAGACAGTATACACAAACCATCTAGATTTTACAGCTACCAATCCACTCTCTTACCCTCATGTTGAGGGTCTCATTGTTGATCCTTCTTGCTCTGGTTCAGGGATTTTTGGCCGTTCTTTTGTCGAAGATGAAACACCAGAAGATATAAACGAAGAGAGGTTACAGAAACTAGCTGGATTTCAGTACAAAATTGTCAAGCACGCCTTATCTTTTCCCAGTGCTAAAGCAGTAGTCTATTCTACATGTTCGATTCATGCAATTGAAAATGAGCACGTTGTCGAGAGATTGCTAATGGACCCCTCGGTGAAAAAGCAAGGCTGGAAAGTTACCGGTAGAAGCACTGTTTTACCTGCTTGGGAAAGAAGAGGTATTGCGGAGGAATTCAAAAAATTGGAAGATGAAAATTTAGAAGCTATTGCTGAAGGCTGCGTTAGAGCGTTGCCTAAAGTTGACGGAGGAATAGGATTCTTTGCTGTTTGCTTTGTTAGAGATGAAATTCCTGAAACATTCACAGATGAGGAAGAATTTGAAGATGATGGAGAAGAGTTCCATGGGTTTGATGACTAGATTTAGTGATTTTTATCTGATGTGCGGTAATATAGTGTAGTTAACAGTCATTTATATCTTCGCATTGCTGAGCTACCGAATGAATTTCGAAAGAGATTAAATAGATAGATAGATCACGTAGCACCGACAAGGTGTATTTTTATTTTAGTACTTTAAAGGTTCAGCTCTACATTCTTTTTGTATCATAAAAAGTCAACATGACAACATGCTTTTACTACTATCTGCAGTCTATACAATCGACCGTCAAATTTTATAATATTGAATAAAAAATATGAGGTGTTCTCATTAACAATGTGGCTCTATTGTATGTCTATGATGATTTAACGAAACTCAATTGAAGTGAATGTTGTGATTTACCTCCTTGGGTATTCTATACTAGTGGCATATCCATCCTCTCCTTTTCTTTTGAGCACGAACTTGCTATCAACCCAGTCTATGAGACTCGTCAGATCTTTCAAATCATTCATCTCTTTTTTCTCATTCTTCGGTATATTTCCTTCGAACATTTCACTGAGGTGATGTTGCGTCAGTCTATAAGGTAATCCATATGCAGTAGCAAATTCGAAAAATTGCTCGATTGCCTTCCACGGACACTTATCATATCCAGCAAACATGGCAGGGTTCGCAAGAAGTCCGCGCACGGCCATAACTCCGTTGCATCCAGTATACTCGGCTATCTCGTATGCTTCCTTCAAAGAAAAACAGTCTCCGTTGGCGATAACTGGAATGGAAACTGAATCCTTAACAAGTTTTATCGCATCATAGTTTGGTCGAGTGGTTGAACGTTGTGCTTTCAGTCTACCGTGTACTGTAATGAAATCAGCGCCTGCAGCTTCCACTATCCTGGCATACTTGACTGTGTCTTGTAAGTTTTTGTGGATTCTGATCTTGACTTCCACACAGAAGTCTTTACCCAGGCGATCTTTCACTGATCGCACCATCTCTGCAACTTTATACGGATCCGACATCAAAGCTGCGCCAATTCCTTCTCTGACTTGTTCTTTTATGGGGCATCCACAGTTGAGACCGATTCCGTCAACGTATGGTTGTATTAATTCAGCTGCACGAACTAGATCAAGTGGACTATTGGCTCCAAATTGTGCTATCAGTGGAAAATCTCGTGAATTTGTGGTGAAATCTGAATCTCTGGCCATCTGGTTCCGTACAAACTCTCTGGCAAGTATCATTGGAGTGTAAACAAGATCGGTATTATAAAGTCGAACAAGTTCACGGAACGGAAGTTTCGAATAACGAACCATCGGACCGGCAACGAAAACAGGTCGTTTTTCTATCTCGTTCACTCTTTGTATCACCTTTAAAGGATGATTTTTTGGATCTCTCATTCTTTTAAAGGTCCTTAGCATAAAACCTGGTTTTGTTCAGTTGTATAAATTTTATTGAATTATTCTATTCAGATTAAATTTTGGTCTTGAAAAAAATGAGGAATATGAAAAAATGAGTGTTAGATCGGAGTAGAGCGTTTGACTTTTGAAAAAAAAACTCCCAACCTCATACTTTTCAATTTGGTTTTCTTCATGCACTAATAAGATCTGAAAATTTTGTCTTAATACCAGCACTTTTCAGCGTCTCAAATATGTCAGACTCAGAACAGCCCTTGAAGAAAGTCAAATTGGGAGACGACAATTTCGAAAATCCATTGCCAGTAAATTCAGAAAATGGTAACGCCGAAAAGTCTACTTATGTCAAGGGTATAGCTCCTATCAAGGCCGAATTTCTATTACCCAAAACTGTCGTTACAACATCTTACAACGATGAAGAAGAAGGTGGTGGTGTTAAGGAGAGATCTGGTGAGACTGGAGGGAAAAAAGGTAGAAAAAATAGAGGTCAAAACAAAAACAGAAAATTCGAAGCTCCGCGAGAAGCTGTTAAGCTGTGTCAGTACTCAGCCGAAGAATGCCCATATAAGGAAAAGTGCAAATTCGAACATGGCCTTGACAACTACCTCGCATCAAAACCAAAAGATCTTGAAGGAATCTGTCCAGTATATGCTGCACTTGGGCACTGTCCTGTTGGAATCAAATGTCGATGGTTGCATTCTCACTTTGCTAATGGTGTGGTTCTAAAAAACGAAGAACTAATGAAATCGGTTGAAAAAATCAATTATGAAATCAACAAGTTGGATGCAGCCTCGCTAAATGTTCTACAAAAGCGAAAATTCAACTATCCATTGAGTGACCAATATATCCCATACATGGACAAGGTAGTTGTAAAGAACTCAGAAATAAACAATAAATCCGGATCAATCAAAAATGATGCCGACACCGAAAAGACAGACGAAGCCAAAGACAATGCCGCTAGTTATATCGAAGCACCATTCAAACCTTCGGAAAAGAAGAAACTGGATCTGAAGGGAGCAAAGATTGTGTCACCGCTAACAACTGTAGGCAACTTGCCATACCGCCGATTGATGAAAACACTTGGTGCTGAGCATACATACAGTGAAATGGCGTTGTGTTTACCAGTAATTCAAGGATCCAAGTCAGAGTGGGCTTTGGCTCGTGCGCATTCCTCTGAAATTGACCACTTCGGTATCCAAGTTGCCACAGCTACAGCTTGGCAAGCCGTCAAAGCTGCAGAAGCCATCACCAGCCTGACCACCGGTGTAAGTGAGCTAAATCTAAACTGTGGTTGCCCTATTGACCTACTTTTCCGCACAGGTGCCGGATCTGCGTTAATGGACAATCCATCTAGAATGCTCCGAATTCTTAATGGTATGTCGGCCGTTTCTGGAGAAGTCCCAGTAACTGTCAAGATCAGAACCGGTGTTCGTGATGACAAAAACACTGCACACACCCTCGTTCCCCGTTTGATGAACGAAACTCCAGTGGCAGCTATTACTATCCACGGAAGATCGAGAGCACAACGATACACCAAAACCGCAGATTGGGACTACATCGGGCAGATTGCTGACATTGTGAAAACCCAGCGTGAAGAGCTATCGGATAAGATTGGAGGACGATACGTTAAGCCTTGGATCATAGGTAACGGTGATGTATTTTCATGGGAAGACTGGTATTCCGGTCTCGAGAACCAAAAGGTCGACTCCTTAATGGTTGCTCGCGGAGCTCTTATCAAGCCCTGGATATTTGAAGAAATCGAAGCCCGTCAGCATCTTGACAAAACCGCGACCGAGCGACTCGAGATCATGCGGACCTACGCTAACTACGGTCTTGAGCACTGGGGGTCCGACGACTACGGTGTCAACATGACCCGGAAGTTTATGTGTGAGTTTATTTCGTTCACGCATAGGTACATACCAGTGGGCATTTTGGAGCATTTGCCGGCGAAAATTAATGATAGACCATATGCTTGGAAGGGAAGAAATGAGCTTGAGACTTTGTTGGGATCGAATGATGCGAAGGACTGGGTTAAGATTACTGAGATGTTTTTGGGACCTGCAAATGAGAATTTTGGGTTTGTGCCAAAGCACAAGAGTAATTCGTACGAAACTCCTAGAGATTAGGTTCGTATCTAGATTATAAATTTGGATATTAAGATAATGTTGTAATTATAATATTATGGATCATGAAGTGTTATACTGGTGTACGTTTTTATTATTATTATTTGAGCTGTTCTAGTAAAATTCTCAACTAGTAACTGTCAAGCGTGTCATCACAGCTCGGAATATATGACATTTAAAGATTCTAAACATGTTTCAACAACAACACATATGATAGACTTCTCCACTCTAAAACCGCACAAGCAAATGGACACAAAGCGCTACAACGTACAAAGATAGACCCGGAGATTCCAGCATCTATACATGCACGGTGCACACAAGACCAGTTTTGTTTTTGGTTATTTAGCCGAATCTGATACGACGTAAGATAATTGCAATTTGTAAACATCCGTAGGTCGAAAAGTCAATGAGAAAACATGCAACCCCTCATTTGTGCATTCAGAACTCGAATGTCCTAGAATTTCAGAAGAGTAGGGAAAATGATATAATATTATTATGGTTTCTGGAATCCAACTTCTCTCCGCTATCTTAAATTTAAAAAAAAATGAAAAACTTCATATTTTATATAAGTCCTTCTATCATTACATTCAAACAATAATCGCAAAACACGTACTTTCAACCATTGTTGAATTTCAATCATATTCTAACAAGAAAAAATATACAGCACCAGGATACTTGGTTGAAGGTAATACTCCGAAGATGAGCTTGGCAAAAAGACAAAAAAATAATGCTTCCCCGCCAGGGGTCGAACCTGGAATCTTTCGCTGGTGACCTTTAAATCGTAGGCGAACGCCTTGCCATTGGGCCACGAGGAACAGCTATATTTTGTAAGATATTGAGCCCGCGTAGGACACGTGAGACTCGGAGCAGTGCGAAGCACGTGAGATGCCGTGCTCAGGGATAACGTGGACCGGACTCAATAACTTGGCATTGGTCAGAATATAAAAGGAGCTTATATTCTCGGGAAAAATAGTTAGTTTCAATATTAGTTTTAGTTTCAAAATACATTTTAACGACAAAAGCCCATATGAATTATTAGTATGTATAAAAGATACTAACCAGTGTTATTTGAATCCAAGTCCTGCCCTAAAGTAAGGGATCTGACCTAACGCGGGTCGGATCCTTTACATATTTAGCTTTTAGTTGTGCTCAAGCAGTTATTGATTTTAAATATAGAAATATTTGAAAAGTACGATAAATTTGAGGGTATTTTTTGTTTTTGTGTGTTGAGGGTGGTATTTATTTTGTATATGGACTGTTTGTATCTTAAAATTGATATATTTATGGGATCATTTAAAAGATTTCTAACTTTTATGCATTTATCAATGGTACTCAAGATAAGACAATAAATATAATTGAAATGAATGAAAAAATTGACATAGGATAATGAACTGATTATGAAAAAATGAAATGGATTCAATCAAGGAGATATCGATAGTACATTTCTTTACAACGCAGATTGTTTGGTTTTATACGGGTCTTCAACTTATCAAGACTTTATGATATTTACTATTTGAGTTTTTGCAAGTTATTTGACATAAGACAAAAGTTTGATTACGATCAATTTCGGATCAAATAATTGATACTGCCACGGTAATTTGCAGCCTAAATAACTGATTTGGCTATCAACAGTCAATTGAGACACCATTAGTGAGTGTAAAAGGCTTCTGAATAGATGTTTTATGTACATGGATTTTTTATTTACAAATATTTCAACTTTGTAACACATTCATTGTACCGACCTCGGTAAATAAGCTTGTTGTCTTCAAGCTCATGATTAATTTCATGATCATGCACTTTTATTAGCGAAAGAGCAGAAGGTTCATTTTACAGACGGTAGTGGCTTGGTTAACTCATGGGCTGAGCAATATTTTGTTTAATACATTGAATATGGATAGAAGAATTGGTCGTTGAATTTTTTTTTTATGGGGTGTTTGGAATAAAGTACAATGAAAATTAATATTCATTGAAAATAATCTAGTTTCTTGATGAACCATTTGATTAAACAAGCTACTAATACTAACACTCATCACAAAGTATCGTATTCTTTTGATATAGCTAAAACAGTTGTACAGTATGCTTTCTAAGTATTAATCATGAAAACTGACTGTATTGGTATATGCATTAAATTTTGATGGTGTCAATCATGTTTAACAAATTCACAAATTTTAGCCAGTTTAGGATCCAAGAGTTATTCCGCCAAGTGTCTATCAAAATCACCACCAGAATTTAATCCTCCTCTACAGTATCTGCCACATGCAATTTTTTTTGATTTTACGCGGCCTATTTAGTATTTACTCTTGTTCCAAGTTCTAACTCCTTCCTCCCGGTAAAACTTTACTTTTTTAGAAAAATCATTTTTAACCTTTTCAGTAGGCTATTTTCTTCTTCACCAAGTACTGAAAACCATGTCGTTTGGTACTTTATTTGAACTCCATACGTGCGCCACTACGACAGTTGAGTATTTGGTGGTTATATACTTTTTTATATCGTATACAGACTGTGTTTGTTATTGATGAATGGAAATATTTTGTGAACCGAGAAAAAAGTTTTTTCCAGATCTAAATACACTGTTTTCTCGGAATAATTCGGAATATAGCTAAGACTTGAAACTTGACCTATTTGGTACATGTTTGTTTCTTATTTAGGAAGTTTTCTTATTTTGGGTAGATTGGGTAGATATAAGTGATTTATAACAAGCATAACTTATAAAGTTGAATGAGGCGTTATTCTATCTGCAGTAGTTTATATTATGGCATATTCTTTGATATAAATTTACCGGTTTATATATATGTATGTACACAAATAATAAATAGTCATAGATGGTGATCTAATCTTGGTTTGTGGTTCTTTTCACTATTTTCCCGGAGAGGAGAAGTGATACGAGAGAGGGGTGTGGTGTTCTTACGAGTCTTGAGTCTTGTCCATGTGGGGAGTGGCAGTAATGGTCTTACTTTAGGGTCAGGCTAGTTCTTGATCAAGTAAGGCTGTGTTTATAGTTTATACAGAGCACAGATTAACATACGGTACACATATTATTGACAAGTCTTGGTAATCAGCGTTTCTGGTCATGATGAGCTGTTTCATTTCATTTTCCTGCTGGTCCAAATGTCCATAGCGATACTGCTATGCTTCTAACTATACATAATATAGTGGAAAATGTATATCTCGAACACCACCATCCATGATAAATGTGATAATTATCATATCATCTTCCTATTGGTTTCTGTATGTCACAATAATCTTATAATCTAGCTCTACACCTGCTGTAAATGTGCGTATGTTTACAAGTCTCTAGTCATCTTATAACCTTCTAAAACAAACCAGCAAAAATAGCTTTTTATACCGGACTGCCTCGCAAAATTAATCCACTCAAAAAACATTGTTAAAGCACTCGGATTTTAGCACGTTGAGCCGAATCATTGGAGATAGTCTATCATTCTTCATCATTAAAGTCAACACACACACCGTTTAGGACAGTACACAAGGCCACTGTTAGTAAGCCAGTTGGTGTGAGTTGTTCGGCAAAACAACGGGGACTTTCTTAGTTGAAGCGTGTTATAGCAGCTCTTTCTTCATTTATTTATTTCCATCTATCTGTACTGTTTAGCATTAAAGACCGGACACGATAGTAAGTTATTTCAAAGTGTATTGAAAGTGATTCGGAAGAAGTTTTCCTACTTATTTAGAGTGAAAATTAAGAACAAGAATAAAAGTTTGGGATTGTACTAATCCAAGTGTCATTAAGTCGTGTGTGCATAGAACAGAGACAAGCTAAAGTGGAGGTCATAAGTACCAATATTGCACGTTGGAAAAAGTGTATGGCACTTCCTTCCTATAAAAAGTTTTTTTTTTTTTTTTTTTTTTTTTTTTTTTTTTTTTAGATTTCCCCCCATTCTCTCTTTTTTCTTTTCCCCAGGAAAAGTCCAGTTCGTTCCAAATGTCACGTCTAGTTCAACACTAAAAGACATTGATACATCTCAGCTAAGTCTGGAGCAGTTGGGAACAGATGGAGTTAGCAGTAAAAGGTTTTTTTCTAAATCGTCCCCCTAAAAAAACTATTCCAAGTGGAAATGCTGGGCCTAAAATGCTGAAAGTTTATAGTTACCATATCAGAAAAAAGTTCTGCGGTACAATCTCTTGGTAGACTGATTTTAGGTTACCCCTCTTCTCCATTAGGCTACCTATAAATACTGACATTTATCCACACGCTTTATTTTTTTAATTTTTTTTTTTTTTTTTTTTTTTTTTTTTTTTTTTTTTTTAAATTTTTTTTTTTTTTTTTTTTTTTTTTTTTTTTTTTTTTTTTTTTCTAAAAATCTTTTCACACGATTTTCTTTCTGCAACGCTTTGACCCCCAGGAACTTAGGAATTCAGAAACTCATTCACAAAATGCCGTCGAAACCAAAAGTCATTGAATCGCTGAATTCAGTAAAACGTTTGCCCAAAACGCCCAATCACGTCATCAAAGATTTCGCCCAATATGAAGCAATGTATAAACAATCAATAAATAAACCAGAGGAATTTTTTAGCAAAATGGCCCGCGAATTGTTAACATGGGAAAAAGATTTTACAAAAGTTAAAAGTGGCGGGTTTGAGAAGGGCGACGTCAAATGGTTCGAAGATGGTGAATTGAACGCTTCATATAATACTGTCGATAGGCACGCTCTTGCTAACCCCAACAAGGTAGCCGTTATCTACGAAGCAGATCAACCTGGGAACGGTTATAAAGTTACTTACGGTCAGCTTTTGAAAGATGTGTGTCGAATTGCCAATGTATTGAAAAGTTTTGGCGTGAAAAAGGGCGACACTGTAGCAGTTTACTTGCCTATGATTCCCGAGGTTATTGTCACAATTTTAGCTATTGTCAGAATCGGAGCGATACATTCTGTTGTTTTTGCAGGGTTCAGTTCGCACGCATTACGAGATCGATTACTAGATGCTGGCTGCAAAGTAGTCATCACTGCAGATCAGTCTGTTCGAGGAGGTAGAGTAATAGAAACAAAAAAGATTGTTGATGAGGCGTTAAAAAGCTGTCCGGATGTCAAGTACACTTTAGTTTATAAGAGAATTGGGAACAAAATCAATTGGAATAAAGATCGCGATTATTGGTGGCATGAAGAGATGGCAAAACAAAAGCCACATTGCTCACCTGTGCCTGTTGGTGCTGAACACCCACTGTTTTTGCTATATACTTCTGGATCTACTGGTACACCAAAGGGTGTTGTACATGCAACAGGTGGATATCTACTTGGTGCCGCGCTAACGACAAAATACGTTTTCGACATTCAACCGAAAGACATAATATTTACTGCGGGTGATGTTGGATGGATTACTGGGCATACATATCTTATTTATGGACCTTTGCTTCTCGGGTCTACCACTGTTGTTTTTGAAAGTACACCAGCGTATCCAACGTTTTCTCGTTTGTGGGACATCATCGATACTTATAAAGTGACGCATTTCTATGTCGCCCCAACAGCGCTGAAATTGTTGAGAAGAGCAGGTGTCGACTATATAAAATCTGCAGATCTCTCATCTATTCGCATTCTTGGATCTGTCGGTGAACCTATCACACCTGAGTTATGGGCTTGGTACGATGAATATGTGGGAAAAGGCGAGGCACAAATTTGCGATACATACTGGCAAACTGAAACTGGGTCTCATATTATTTCCCCAATTGCAGGTGTTACAATTACTAAACCAGGATCTGCATCTTTCCCTGTATTTGGAATTGACCCGGTAATACTAGACTCGCTCACAAACAAGGAAATTAAGGGAAACGATGTTGAAGGTGTTTTGGCAGTGCGTTCGCCTTGGCCATCGATGGCTCGATCAGTTTGGAAATCTCATAAACGGTATATGAACACTTATATGCGACAGTATCCAGGCTACTATTTTACGGGTGATGGAGCAGCGAGGGATTCAGAAGGGTATTACTGGATCCGGGGCAGAGTCGATGATATAGTGAATGTATCTGGACATAGACTGTCGACAGCAGAAATTGAAGCAGCCATAGTAGAACACCCATATGTTTCGGAATGCGGAGTTGTGGGAATGCCTGACGAGATCACTGGGCAAGCAGTGGTAGCTTTTGTGACACTAAAATCACATCTTGACGACGACGAAACGATAAAGAACGAATTGATATTACAAGTACGACAGGCAATTGGGCCATTCTCTGCGCCCAGAATAATATTCCTTGTCAAGGATTTGCCCAAAACTAGATCAGGTAAAATACTGCGAAGAATCTTGCGGAAGGTTTTGGCAGGGGGCAAAGAGTATGGTGATACCTCGACTATGGCTAATCCAGAATCGATTGAGAAACTGGAAACGGAGGTCAAAGTTGGGGCTAATTGAGAGTTTGGCGAACGAGAAGGTGTTCTTTTAATGGTGTAATATTGTTTTTTTTTGGGTATATTTTTGCATATTAGTTTTTTATTTTCTATTTTTTTTTTTCAATGATGAAGTGAATTTTTTTTCTTTATATATTTATATAAATCTATATAAGTTCCGTAACGGTGATGTTAATATTTTTCTTAATCTTCAAAATTGGTGTAGGCGAATACAGTACATGGATTTTGCATGTGTCGAAGTGCAGTATCTACAATTTTGACATTTTGTGAATTCTTATCTGGATGTTCTTTTTGTCATGCAGAAAAAGGATTTTTTTTTTCTCATGGACATATGGAAGAATCATCTTTTTTTCCCACCCACCCGCCAGACCATTTCTTCCATGACAAATGTATTGAATCTATACCCCATTCCTTTCTCTTTTCGGAATAACAACAACAATAACTGTTTAAAATGTAGCTAAATTTACAAACTGTACTGTACTTGGACAAGTCCGGTTGATGGATGTGGTAGTGTAAACTTGGAACGGTTCGGAAGACGGGGTAGTGATTCAATTTGTAACAAGGTCTACCTACAAAAGTGATGTGGAGATGGATGGGAAGAGGGGTGCTATGGCTGGGGTACTTGTCTGATCCAAGAAGTTTTTTAACAGTGGGGTGTAAGTTTGTTATTACAAGAAGGGACTTGGTTTGTATTCGTGTATTATAAATGGCAGAATCGAAGTGTACACACGGATTTGCGTACTAAAGGACTACGCCAATATACCATCTCAATTGTAACCTTCTAGATCTACAACTCATTCACAACAGAAGTTTGAAAACATAAATATATAATACAATCCTTTATTTCTATTTCATACTATAATACATTACACACACATACAAAAAAACAATAGTAAAACAAACAAACAAACAAATAAGACTTTATACAATATGATTCGTTGACAAACGTATGTCAGCAAACTTCATGAACAACCATTTTCTTCCTGAAAGTATGGATTCAGAGAAAAAAAAGAGATTCAAATGCAAATTTTGGGTTTAAACAAATAATAAGAAAGAGACAATAAAACAAGAACAAAATAATATGATGAAATGAGTAAAACGGGCTAACCAAACTTCAATTATAACAATATCGACATCTTCAAATTCTTATTTCAAAACCTGGAAATCAGTAGGTCTGTCTTGATTTCGATTATTCTTTTGATTCATATTGTTATTGTTACCATTATTATTGTTATTATTATTATTATTGTTGCTCATGTTATTGTTCTGGTTGTATCCCATTTTCATATTATTCTTCATATTGACGTTCATATTCCCATTCATCCCCATCATGGGCATAGGCGGCATAAAGGGCATGGGAGGCATACCGGGCATCATAGGCATTGGAGGCATACCAGGCATCATGGGCATCGGCGGCATTCCAAATGGCATAGGAGGCATACCAGGCATCATGGGCATGGGAGGCATACCGGGCATCATAGGCATAGGAGGCATGCCAAAAGGCATCACTGGCGGAACTGGGGCAGAAACTGGAATTTGAGATTGAGGTAGTGGTTGCTGCTTAGTCACGTCTTTTGTAGAAATTTCTTCTTCAACTTCTGGTGATTTAGATTCCGTTTTGGCCTTCTTACTAGCTTCTGTCGCTTCTTCTTTTTCCTCTGACTCTGGGCGTCCCCTTTTACCATTTTCGTTTTCGTTCCCATTCGATGTGTTCAATTGTGCCGGTTCAATCTTCGGTGTTTCTATTCCTTTTTCTTGCTTATACTTGAGAACCTTTTCTTCCATCTCTTTATTTGGAATCAACGAGTCCAATAAAATCTCTTCCTTCTTACAATTAGGGCAAACGAAATCGCTGTCTAACAATGCTTGCTGGATAGCATCTTCAGAATACGTAGTTCCACAGCATGGTGTTTTCACGGGCTTGACAAAAAGTTTATGCGTGAGCGGATCTTCAAGCTCGGGATCATCAGGCTGTTCATTTTGTTCTTGAATAGCCTTCGCCTTGGATTGATAATTCTTCCATGAAGATTCATCAGCGACAGCAACAACAAACTGACCGTCTCCGTTAATCATGTATGTCCCACTGTCATCATCGGCTGGTTTAGAAACTGTTTTAAGAAAACTTCTAGGAATACCCGTAGTTCTTCTGACACGCTTATTTTCCCACGTAGGATCATTGTTAGTAGGACATGCTTGTATCCAGTGACCCTTCTGGCCACATCTGTAACAAACGTAACCAGCAGGAGGTGGATATGAAGGAACTTGGGGAGAAAAGTTTTTGTAGTGCACTGGGGTGGCATTGGACATTTGTTCTTGAGTCTTCTCCCATTGCTGACCTTGAGCTTGAAACATGGCAGAAATCATGTCTTCTTCGTTGGTTGATCCAGTGGCTGTGGTTAAAGTAGAAGGGACGGCAGAAGCGGTGGTAGCCTTCGCAGGCTGTCTCTTCGAGGTACTGGTGACAGGCATACTTCCGGTTACATATCGAATAGCTGTTCCCTTCCCTGGCTTGGAAGCAGGAAGACGTCTAGCTGTTACTGACATTGATCGGGGAATAATTTCAGTGTCATCACCATATTCTTGCTTAGTATCAGGGTCAGTAATGATAAGGTCGAACCCATCGGCGGTATCAGAGAGTTTATTTGCAAATAGGATCTCTCGCTTCAGATCAAATACCGATATTCCCGTTCCATCGAAAAGGACCTTCGAGGGCTCCTTTTGAGACTTGAATTTATAATAAACTGCGGAGGACATGCTAGAATGACGTTACAAAGTTGGGTGAAGTGGTATACAATCTTCAAAAGTTAGTAGGTAATGCGGTATGGGAAAGTAAACAACGAATCCAGGTTAAAAGTAAATAAACAGATAATATATTTGAGATTTTTCTAATAAATGATGAACCTTTTATTGAAAAATAAAAAGCACAACTACTGCCTTTAATAAATAAATAAAAAATTACTCCAAAAACTTTGCTATAAAGTTGAGAGTAGTATTCAAGTCTGATTGAAAACGTTTGCAATCAGCGTAAATTCTGGTAAAAATGACGCACACAAGTATAAAACGGATGGTACAGACTGTGTTAAAAACCAACAATAAGAGTGAGAAAAGAAAGAAAAAAAAGTCTTGTGGTAAAAGGAAGAAAATTATAATTACAAGCTTGTGTGGCAAGAAGATTTATATTCCCACCTGTATGCTACAGAACCTAACCCTTTTAGTAAAATTCAACACGATAAATATCTCAGAACGATTTGCGAATTTGAACAAAAATGATTTTCACAGCGTTTAATCACTCCTCCTACCCTTTTGCTTCGATCAATCAAGTTTGTATATAAAGGCTTTATTCAATCCAATATATAAAACTTGTTTCTTCTTAATATACAAATGTCATACGAATTATACAGAAGAAGCAGTTTGGGTACTTCTCTTACTGATGCGTTAGATCGTCTTATCTCGTAAGTCTGTGGTGAAGTTACTCATCTGTTATCTCTCTTGACCTTTTATTTTACTTTGCTAATTCTCGCGTGCTCTAGTGATTCTAAAATTCAACCACAACTGGCAATGAGGGTTCTATCCCGATTTGACCAAATCATTATGGACCAGCTGACGGAACAAGTCAAGTCGAGGATGTTACTTAAAGGTCATCTCGACACCTATAAAGGTATTGACGATGTTTGGACTTTCATTGTCAAAAACGTGACTTTCAAAACTGAAGAAGAAGGTACGATAGTTGCAGAAAAGATTAAAATCGTTGCATGCAATTCTAGAAGATCTGGAGAGACATAGTAACGATTTGTTTTTATACATATTTATTTATCATTTTATCACCCCGTAATCCTATCTATATGAATAGACCACTTTTGCTTATGATTGTCATTGTTCGTTCATTAGCCTTCATTGTCACACCTGATAGTTGCCTATCGTTCACCTTCCATCATGGGTTAGGTTACAGTACCATGCGAGAACAAAAATTATCACATTGTTAATGGTGATGTTGATTTTTCCACAACGGCGTTCTGTATACCCTTAAGTGTCTTACGATTCAGAGCAACAAACATCATGAGTTCAGGCTGGGTTGATATCACTGAAAAGTTTACTAAGGCTTGTCAAGGTATGTATGGCAACATTTTCACTATCCAAAATCTAACCTTAATCTTTGGCAGAATTGGAGACTGGCGAGCTGGTTTCCGATGAAGGGTTTAATTTATATTCCGGAAGTCAGGCTTTAGAAGTAAGTTTTCATTAATGCGGTATGGATTTTAGTATAAACTAACAGCTCAGCTCGGGTTTGATAAAATGGACACCGGACTTCTATATAAACCGTTGGCCGATGAAGTAGCATCAACTTCAAAGTTTCCATCTTCAGATCATGCATCATTGTTTATCGATCTAATCGTCAGTCGGGAAGCTTCATGGCTTCACGGAAACATCCTTTTACAAAATCTTCTTAGCTGTCTACTTTTTGAAGAACTTGTTATGAAAAAGTTGCACTACGGCGGTGAACATGAGGTCATTGCTGTTCTCAAATCGTTCTTTGAATCTGACACTTCCCAAGCTTCTGAGGAGTGTGTATGGTTCAATGTTGTTCAAGCTTATTTGATCGCTACCGTTAAAACCACTGGCATTTATTTGGAGAAATCACGAAATCCTTATATTCTTATTGCAGACGAAGACAAAGTCGACATGGAATTCAATGGTAATTATTTGGAACATATTGAAACGAAAGAAGTGATTACCTTGCTCGAAAGTACCCTCAAGTGGATCAGAAACTTGAAAAAGTCATCTACTGATGAAACATTGGTTGAGTCTCTCACCTCTTTAATAAATCGTCTAGAACTTCGTGTTGAACTATTATTCATCTACCACGAAAAGAAACAACCTAAAAAATCTCATGTTACACTTGCAATCGATCTTATCAGTAAAATTCTGCAGAAACCAATAACTTCAGTTAAGGAAGAATATTTTGACAACCACTTCACAGATAGTGTTCAATCAAGAGTTCCTAATTACAACCCGCTCAAGCCTCTTGAAAAACGAAATATCGATGAAGCTTACAAAACACACAAAGGAATCGTGTCTTCCATTGAGAGTTTTAGAGCTATACATGATATCAAGCAATCAACCGTTTTGCTATCATTCTACGTCACTAACTCAGCTAACACTGAATCAGTAGCGTTGACAAGAACGTTTCTTCAGGTTGTTTCTCAGGTCACTGAAAATTCCATCCTGGGTCAAAAAATTGTCAATTGGGCACTGGGTGATTTGAAAGAAGCCGTCTCTCCAATAGCGGGTAAATTTTTGAGTAAGAGTTTTACAACCGCTGACAACCGAATGGTAGTCGAACAAATGACTATTGCTTACGACAGTCTTCTTCGAAGCAACTTTCTTAACAGGTCCAAACAACGCCAATACCTCGCTCACGCAATTGTGGCTTGGGACACTCTTCAAGTTTACACTGAAGACTTTGAAGATGCCGTTTATAATGCGCTAAACAGTGAAGAAATGAAGTCTCATTATATCAGTGTTAATGGAGTACCTCAACCAGCATTTCCCATCACCAGCTGGGTCATGATGCGTAAAGTGCAAATTATGTTGTGGGTCGTTTTGATGGGCTTCGAGCTCGACATTTACAAGCCCTGGGAGTTTGGATACATGTACAAATACGCAGGCGAACTAGCCTACACCCAGGTAACCACACTCGGCCGTATAAGCACTTATATTGACCAAACCAGTATGGCAGTAGCTCACGGCAAAGTCAAACTCGAAATCCCCCCGGGTTACAAAGGCGATAAAGCAGGGTACAAGAAAACGGTTCTCAACGAGTTCCAAAACTGCCATTACTATGTCAGTAGTTTAAAGCTCGAGGCTGAAGCTGTCCACCATATCTGTCTGGCCAACGCATACCTCGCAGAAGCTGGGATAATTGCCGGGGTTTGTAAACGTCCTGCATCCATGACAGCTCACACATCAACCCAAGAACTGTATTCCTTGAGAATGAAACCTTTTTCATCAGTTGGGTCACCGGAGTTACCCAAGTACGAGCAAATTGTCGATACCGACCAAGAGTATGCTAACCCAGCCGATACAGTCGATTCCAGACTCACAATGTCAAAGCAGCACAGCGCAGCTGCTCGGGCCATCATTGACAAGTTTGGAACTGCTGCTATCGAAGCCAATCCTGAAATGAAATCGTTGAAACGCTCAGCGGTTGGTACTTCTGTTTCTGCGTCGATGCTTGATAGTTACATGAAGAAACGAGATGAGCCAAAAACTTTTAATATAGAGAGAACTAATTACCACTGGTATTTCCCGGTCCTAACGCTCCGTGCTTCTGAATCAAAATAGCGAATTCTTTGCTTCTCACTATTACTGTGTATATATAACGATCTTAAATTTATTTCCTCTCTAGAAAAAATCTTATAAGCAAACTGGGATAGATGTTTAATCCGAATAAAAAGTCTCAATTTTAATTCAACTCGTACAGTACGTTCAAAACTACCATTCCAAATCTCAAAGAATCCAAAACCTTTTTCAGGGAAGAAGAAAAAAAAGAGATATAAATAGGAAAAATGTAAACAGTGATGTTGATTTATATTTATATATTACTTTTTCTTTATGCTCTTTTGTTAGTTGTTATGTTTTAGAAAAGGTCGCTGGCATAAGGCAAGTTGTGAACTTGACCCACAGCACCAATTGCAACAGGACCACTAGCAACAGCAGAGGCAGCTTCAGCAACGGCATCTGCTGTAGCAGAGACATCGGCAGAGATAAGAGCAGCAGAGACTGCGCTTGTGTCAGCAGCTTCGGCAGCAGCGAAACGGGTGTAAGCAAGAGCCCTCTCAACAGCTTCCTTGGTAACTGAAGAAGAAAGTCCCTTAATTTGGTTGGCAGTTTCAGCGACAGCGTCGGCAACGGCGACAGAGTTGGCACCGGAAACGGTAACTGACAGCAGAGAAGCGTCAGAGTATGGGGAATATGTGGTAGAGATGGTAGTACCAGTCTTGATTCCGATAGGAGCTAACAATGAAGAGCTAGGGCTCCACTTGATGGCAGATTGGGCACCCAAGATGTTGGCAAGAACGGAGAGGGTAGAGGAAGAAGTTGTTGATGGGAAAGCAAGGGTAAACACGGAAGGACCGGTAGCCTTAATACGGGTTTCACCAGAGAAGGCCTTGGTAGCAGGAGAAGAAATAGCACCGCCAACGGGAAGACCAGCGAAGTGTTCTTCAACAAGGGCAGCAAGATCCTTTTCAACAACGGAAGAACCAACGATGGTGATGTTAGACTTGGTGTAAGCTTGGTCAGCGTAAGCCTTGACTTGGTCAATAGTGACAGGGCTGTATGATTCAGCAAGTAAAGAGTTACCTAATCCGTAGTGGAAAGCAGCAGCGTAAGCGGCTTCAGATGCGACGTAAGCAGGATTGCTGTTAGCGGCGTTAGATTCGACCTTAGCAAGAGGAATGACGTCTTCAACGAGTTCGTACTTGTTGAAAGAGGTGTTAGTAAGAGTATCAGCGAGAGCTTCAACGAAGAAAGGAAGGTCTTCACGGAGGAACTTGGCGGTGAGAACAATGTTTTCACGAGAGATTGAGCTGCTGAGTTGACCACCAAGAAGTTCTGATTCTCTGGTTAGACGAAGAGCTGAACGGTTGGAAGTGTTCTTGAAAGCGAACTTCTCGAGGATGTGAGCGAGACCGGGGGTGGTGCTGTAACGAGAACCGGCCTTGATGATAACGGAGACTTCGGAGGTGGTGCGTCCTTCTTCGCGGGAAAAGACCTTGACACCGGCCACTTCTTGAGAGGAGAAAGCGCGACGTCCGATAGACTTGAGGGCGGAACGAGAAACGGTGGATCGAGTAAGCATGTTGTTTATCGGGGATTGGTTGAAAGTGTCTAAATCGATATTAGGCGAATATAACCTGTTTGTGTTTAAATTTTATTTTTTGTTAGCCAATCAAGTTCGAGCCATTGGAACGCTTTTCCCAGCAATAGACATGAATAACACTAGGGTGATTGCTTACCTTTCACTTTTACGCTTGGACAAGAAAAGAGAGAAAGAGAATATAGCTGGAGTGTTCTCAAGAAAAGAAAAAAAAAAAAAAAAGTAGAAGGAGAGAAAAGGGAAAACTTGAAAAAAATGAAAAGAGAATTTCGACGAATCGCAGGTTTGAGAAAAAAATGGGTGGACTATTACACTACAGAAACCACCATCACACCATCAAAACTATTAAGACAGCAGATATATCTGGAATTATTAGAAGATCTTAAAAGTATGTGTATACGAACCACTCAATTACACAATTAGACGGTTTCGAGAGCGTTTAACGCTTTAGGAGCCCGAGCATTGTGATACTAGCGCAGTCTGATGGAAAATTTAGCCTAACACAAACAATTTGATTGGCTGAAAAAATCATTCCATACAGCTCAAAATTTCAGGGTACGGGCTGGTTCGGACTCATGAAGCTAAAATAAAATTGGAGGTTATGTATCATTATATAAATTACAAGGTCTAAATACCAACCACGGGCAGCAGCTAGGTTAGGGCTAAAAATGCAGTTTTCTCGTTGTTTTTGCTTTGGGACAAAATTTTTTTTAGCTGGAAGAAACAAAAAGAAAAAAGCTGTGTATTGGAAAAAAAAAAAAAAAAAAATTGAAAATTAAAAGTTTCTGTATATCCTCAAACGGCCATCGCTTCTCAACAGCTGGATTACAGCAAACAATTATTTCTCATTGTTTGTTAATCAAATCCTAGATATCTAGATATATCCTCTACAGTCTAGAGTCTTTTTACACATTTTCTCATTGCATTCTACGTTGTTAGTATTTCTGGTGCTTGGTTCTTTGGGTGAAAATTTGAAAGGACACTAGGTAATAAAACTAAAGCCTACAACAGTATCAGCAATAGCATTACTCAACTAGTTCTATCCTCACACTATCTTTCTCATATTCAACATACTGAATTCATTTTCATTTATTTTTTCATTTTTATTTTTGCATATATATCATGGCTACTCAGTCCGTCACCGACCTTTGTAAAGTCATTCTTCGAGATGTGTACGGTGAAGTTGCAGAGGTCATAGTTGGCGCTCTACTAGAGCATGGGCGACTAACAGCCCCCCAAATTTCGAAAAGAGTCGAAATGCCAGTTATAGCAGTCAAGAAAGCCTTAGTGGCTCTACTTCAAAATAGATTTGTTCTTTACTGGATTGACGCAGCAAACCCGAAGTTATGTTACTACAGGGCTAATCACAAAGAAATAATCAACGTGCTGTCAATTGGGCCTATTCTCAACGTCGTTTCTGAAAATTTCCACGAAATCAACTCAAAGGCACCAGAGATTGTGAAAAATATAATGCTCTATGGCCACATTCGCGCTTCTGACTATTTAGAGGGTTCATTGATCTCCGAAGACGCCATTGATCGCACTAAAGACGCCAACAAATTGGCGGTCTCTCAAGTCATGTCTGAACTGGTTTTGAAAAAGTTTTTAGTCCCTCTTTACGAATTTGATTTCCAACCAGAAGACGATGTATTTCAAAAATTATACAAGCAACAATTCTCCAAATTACCAAGAACTTCTTCAGAAAACGCACGAATTTTGTCAGCCACGAAAAATGCTACAAAGGAACGTGATGATTTATATGCGGCGAGAGACAAGCCCGATGCGGGCTTGATCTTGAATGAATCTAGCTTGAATAAGCCCATCCCCGGGTACAATCGAAGACGCGCGACAGCTGGAATCACTGGTCTGAAATATTCGATTGATCCTGAAGCTGTTTTAGCAATCAATTACGACAAATTTATGCTAACTTTTAGAAGCGAGGAACTGGCGAAACTTGCAGAACGTAGTTTTGGACCTGTCACAGCTGCTGTATATAGACAAGTGCTTCGGTGCTACGAAAAGAAGCTGTTCAGATGTTCCCAGGAAGTTAGCCAAACAGCTGATTATTTTGTCACGACTATGGAGATTACTCAGGGCCTTGACCCCAAGTTGGATTTGAAGAATTCAATTGTCATGCCGCAAGCAGGTGGAAGAAAACGTGCACATGCTGACAGCGATGATATGAACGGATTCAAGAAACTCAAGACTGACGAAAACGGATTTATCATTGCACAAGGTGACGGGGAGGAAGAAGATGACGATTTTGAAGCAGAGAATTACGAGGAAGAAACAGCAAGACTTCAACAAATTGCAATTACAGACGTCACACGTCACTTAGAGTTGTTGGTCAGTTCGCAGTACAAATTTGTTATCAAGTCAGGGAACCGTGGAGGTGGTGAATGGTTTGTGCCCTTTGATGAGTTACGTGAGACGTTGAAACGAGTGAACTACGAGCTGATTGTCGAGAACAAGTTTGGTTCAGAAGCGCTACGTATTTTGCGTATTGTCAAGGACAAGGGAATGGTGAACGACGAGATGCTGGCTCGTACAGCGTTGCTTCGGTCCGACACTATAGCACAAATAGCAACAACGCTACACGATTTTGGGGCCTTGGACCTACAGGAAGTCCCAAGGGCGGCCGACCGTGCGCCAGTGAAGACTTTCTTCTTGTGGTTCCATAACCCGAAGCGATCCTATAACATATTGGTGCAGGACATATACAAAGGGCTGGCGAGAATGTATGGTCGGATCCTGGAGGAGAGGAAACAGCACCCGGTGTTGTTGGCGAAGTTGAGTAGAGAGGATGTAATGGCTAATGAGGATTTGTATTTGACGGTCGCGGAGAAGCAGGAGGCGAAGGAGTTGAGGAGTGCGGAAGAGAAGTTGATGGTTCAGATCGGGAGATTACAATCGTTGGCAAGAGTGTATGATTGTTACTGATGGAAATTTGTATATCTACATGTATACATGTATGCGTACGATGTTAATACAGTTGTAATATTATAATATATTTACTTGGTTGATTCGGATTGAGATGAGATGAAAGTAGTTAAATGCAGGTGTGCTAAATATAAACTTCATAAAGAGAGATTGCATGAAACAAATTTGAATCTTAAGGAACCGGACAAGATCTTGATGAGAGAACACAACAGCTTACGTATGTATGTACTATGAATCTACTACACACCGTACAGAAGTGTTTATAACTTACAAACTGCAAAAGTGACAGGTTCAGTACTTCTGAAAGCTGGCACGCTCTGCAAATGGCACAATGTTTCTATTTTTTTTGGCAGAAAATCATTTAAATTCTACACCAGCTGGTACTTGACACATATTAATAGATGTAAGACATGAATTTTCCTGAAAAAATGACATTAGTCATAGCTGAAGTGTAAGAGTATCTGCTGCGTGAAGCGAGGGTTGGATGTGTGTGTACACATGAATGTGCACTGTGAGCATATGGTCTTCTTGGTGCTGATCATATTTTTGCAGTGCCTCCTGGTATCAAATGGAAGTGTTGTGAATAGACAGTCGGCGTGGGTGTATCAATTGGAAGGCTTGTGACTTGGTGTTGGTATGTCTAAGTATCAAAATATGGTTGTAATAGGAGGTGTTGTACTGTACTGTAGGTTCATTCGTTTTGAAGATGATGGGGGAAGGGAGGCTTAGTGGTGGTTAACCTGGTCGACATGTTCTTATACCTATTCCAATTCTAATTTTGATCCAACTCATTCAATAGTTAAACTATCGGTGGCTTTGTATCTTGAATTGTGCGAATAAGTTGGCTTCTACCAGAGATTTCAGGATATGTAAGGGGGAGTTCAAAGGAAGTCACAATCAAGTGACGATCACAAATGATTGTTAATATTGATATGGAAACTACAAAAAACGGAACCAAAACTGTCCATCGTGTCACGGTCTAGATCTCATCTCACTAGCCGCATCCCATCCAAAGCCTGACCAAATGCTCAATGTTGCTACTACACAACATCCAGCCCCAAAGCTTTACAATCATATCTCATTGTGGAAACGGTAAAAAAAGGCTCTGACGCTTTTTGCACTGCGCACTAGGACTTGCGAAGAATCAAAGTCTAACACAGCTGGAAAAGAAATTGGGGGATAACAGATGTAGCAATGGACTGTATTGTGTATGCCAGGGCTCAGTAACGCGGAGGTTTCCAAATCGTCTGATTGTCCGTACCTTACTGTACGCAAGGTAAATAATTGACAAGTCAAATTTATATTATTGAGAAGATTAATTTAGCTCATGAAATAAAGTAAAATTGATACAGCATTATTATACTTGTCTCGTATGCCTTAGATCACCTATTGGAATTGTGAAAACACAACTTTTGCTCTTGTTCTGGATAAATTTCAAAGACTTTTGGCTTTTGCCAAATGACTGTAGTACGTGTACTGTGCTGTACAGGACCATGTGTGCACGAAACAAATTCGACTCCTTTCGAGGAAACCGAACGCTGCGGACGTTTGGACAAAACAGACAATAATGAGCAAATCATTTGATATTCCGGAGGGTCCAGCTTTGGATCTTGGTACTGCGTTGCAGTGTGACAGCTGGGCCTGCTGGTAAGAAACTTTTATTTAAAGCACAGGATTAAAGCTTTTTTACAATACGTGTGTGGTGTTTATTTTTATCTTTTTTTGTACAGTACAGTACGTACAGTATTGTCATGACATGACATAATGCTAAGCTTCTTTTCTTTTTGTACGGGTGGTACGGTAGTTGTTAAGCCTCTCTCTTTTTTTATCTTTTTTTTTTTTTTTTACTTTTATAATAGAAAACAACAAGAGTCCAAGAAATTTATATTTTATATAAATACCTCAAGCGACTTCCAGTTCAACATATTTTTCTTTTCTGAATCATCATTATCCATTCATATTCTTTATCAAGAAGCGAGAAAAAAAACCAAAAAAAACTCTCATTTGTTTATTTATTGATTCATAAAACCATCTTTTATTCAGAATCACCAACCTACCAAAGACAACTCCACACATAAAACAACACATAAAACATGGCAATTGGAAGAAACATTTTACTCCTAGCATTTCCCTTCCTAGGCACCATTGCAGCCATAATCCTCACAGTCATTGTGATAGTCGGCGGCACCTCCAACAATGACTTCCTCGCAAACCTCTACTTTCTCAAGCTCAACCTCAAAGGTCTAACCCCCAAAGCCATAACCAACCAGCTAGATCCTTCCATATCCCAACTGATCTCCTCCGCCGTTAACTCCATCGTCAACCAACTCGGCATCTCCGACTTCTACGTTATCAATCTCTGGGGCTACTGCCAGGGCTCTATCAACTCCAACGACACCATGACCTTCGCCGAATGCACCGCGCCCAAATCCCTCTGGTGGCTCAACATCACCGAGGTGCTTAACGAAAACATCAAGCTTGACGGGGTCCGCATCGAGCTACCGTCCGATGTCACCGAGTACGACTCGACCATCAAGGCTGCATCAAACGCCATGTTCATTCTGTACTTTGTCGCGGTATGTGTCATTTTCCTGTCCCTTTTCGCCGGTTGCTTTGCGTTCCGCTCGCGCGGTGCGTCGTGCTGCGCCGCTATTATCTCGTTTGTCGGTGCGCTCTGCCTGGTCATTGCCTCAGGAATCGCCACAGGTATGTACATGATCATCAGAAATAAGATCAACGATATTGCGAATGAGTACGGAATTGAGGCAGAGATGGGAACGAGAATGATGGGCATTACGTGGGGGGCCTCCGCGGCGGCGGTGTGGGCATTTGTGTGGTGGATCTTGACCATGTGCTGTGGAAGTACGAGGCGGGGGAGATCGAACGACCCTGAAAAGGAACCTTTTATTGGATACGTGCCATATCAACAACCTCAATTGCAACAACCACAATATCAAAAATAAAAAGATGAAAAGATGATGAATTTATTTATTTACTTACTAAAGAAAAAAGAAAAAAAAGACGGTCTGAATAGCATAAAGCGCATTGCTATTTTCAACGCTGTTATTGCTACGAAAGGGAGATACGTTTTTGGGAGCGATTTAAAGGATATCGGGATCAAGGAGCGATTATGAATGATGAAACAAAAACAGTGATATAGTATACACACATATACTTTGTATTCTATTGTAACTATAACATATCATATAACTTATACAAACACACAACATAACCAAATCTACACAATTATCAAGAAATTTAACATGAGAAACACACTAACCTATCGTACGTACGAGTATATGGCATAAAACACTTTGAATTTTTTTCTTTCAAATGTGCTTCTTGTTCTAGATAAAATAAATTGTATATTCACAAAATTAATACAGTTGCATGAATACTAAAGGTGACAACTATAAATAACACGCTTTTGAGGGTTCCTAATCAACTTCAGAACGTGGTGTTGCATTTTTCAGGGTGACGGTTCAGTTCAGATACTTTTCATTTACTAACGCTATCTCGAAACCTTCGTATTACGTGCATAATTATAGTTGGGAATACCTACAGTTCAATAAAGAAAGAATGAAGAATAATATGTAAACATTCAAAAAAAAACACTTTATTAGTTTAGCTATACAATAAATTTGCCTATAAATACAAACATACATCAAACACCACTATTCTCACAAGAAGTTTGAAAAACCAGAAAAAAAAAAAGGTAAAAAAAAACTCCTTCCAGCTCACAATCAACTATTCGTCTTACCATTCAACATATCGCTTTCAGCTTTATAAACAGCACCAGTAGACTTCACCAGATCCACCAGCGTACCAACCACACTGGGCGCATCCCTCAAATGCCACCCAGCCGTAGTCCACTTGTGCGAAGGTCCGATTTTGACCGTAAACAAGCCATCGGCTGGGAGTCCCGACTTTTGCAGTGCTTCAAACATGTCCTCGTCGGTCGTGTCATCGCCCATGCATACTGTAAACGTAGGGGTTTCCTTTTCAACTATGCTCTTGACAATTTCGCCCTTGTTGAACTGTCTTGGTCGTACTTCAATGTTGGCCTTGCCGGCCATGATCTCGACGTTCTCGTCGTTGGCAAAGACTGATTTCAAGTGCTCGTAGCATGCTTGAGCTTGAACCCGACCAAAGTCTGGATCTGCGCGGCGGTAGTGCCACGTAATAGCTGCTTTCTTGAACTCAATGCTAGATCCCTGAGTTCTATCAGTATAGTACTCAAACACTTTTTTAGCCTCCAATTGCCATGACATGTCAAGCCGAGCCGTCAAATTGTCCCACTCACCCGTTGGGTACCTTATAAAGCATCCATGCTCCGCACTGAATCCGATATGAGGAATGTCTCCCAAGATCTTATCCAAGAATGCAGCGTCGCGACCAGAAATGACCCACACAACGTTTTTAGGATCACTTGCCAGCTTTTTCAGCGTGTCCCTTAGCACTGGTGTTGGAAGCGCTGCCGCAGGATCCCTAACAATGGGAGTCAAAGTCCCGTCATAGTCAAACAAGAAAACACGTTTCTCTGAATTCTTGTAAGACTTTACGAAAACTTCCTTGTCAAGTAATGGTGTGAGATGTGTTTTTGTGTGGTGTGTCAAGTACTTGGCCAGTCGTGTGAAGAGACGTGAAAACCATTGTTGCACGGTGTTAGCCTTAATAGTGTTGTACAGTCGTGTGGAAACGGCTAACTTCTGGTCAAAATCATTGTTGCTCAAACTTTCGTGTAGAATTCTAGCAACTTCTTTTGAGCTCCAGGGGTTGATTTGTGTGGCATCAACCAACATACTGGCGGTTCCTGTGAATTCGGTCAAAATCAACCGTGAGTGAGTGTTGCGTTTGTATTGGCCCACCACAAACTGTAACGATGCAGTATTGAGGCCATCTCTGTCACAAGTAATCATGCCAATATCAGCTGCCATCATGAATGCATAGTACTCAAGACGATTTACTTCAGATTCGAAATGATGCACAATTGGAATTATGTCTCCATTTTCGTCTCTTTTCCCATACTTTTTGTTGATCTCTCTGATTTTCTCGTTAATCAGTTCCAGCTCGTCCAACCTATTTCCATCGTCAAGTCTAGGAGGTAATGTGAATTGAATCAGCGAGACTTTGTCAATCCATTCAGGATAATTTTTCAACAACATTTCAAAAGCGTAGACTTTTTGCAAAACACCTCTTCCCGAATCCAGACGCTCTCTTCCAAAAATGATTCTTTTCCCTTTGAATTCAGAATCTCTATAAAATCTAATTTTTTTGTCTAGCTCTTGAGCAAACTGTTCGTCGAGAATCATGGCTTCAAATTCATCAACATTTATTCCAAGAGGAATTGTATCTATAGTCACATGCATTCCATCTGCGCTCACATGTTTTGGTCCAGTGTCAAGACCTAATAATCTTGCACAGGAAGAGACAAAGTGTCTCGTGTAGGAGTAGCATTGTGTTACTACTAAATTGGCACCAAGAGTTCCTTCCAACAAGTCTTGCCGTCTCCCCAAACATCTGAAACACTCAGAGGATGGGAAAGGTGAATGCAAATAAAATGCAATGTTTGCCTGAGTTGGCGATTCTTCATTCTCTGAAAGTCTGAGTCGTAAAATTTTAGGAACAAGCATCAATTGATAATCATGCACAACAACGATATCACCGGCCTTGTATATCTCGATTATTTTGTCAGCATAAGCTTCGTTAAGCTTGACATAGTTATTCCACCACTCTTCTTCCATGTCGCCGTCTAAAGTGATTTGGTTGGTATTGTAATGTAAAACAGGCCAAAGTACACATTTGGAGTACTTCAGATACTTTTGCTGATCTCTCTCGTCTAGCCAGATGGGTATAACATTAGAAGCCATACCCAAGTTGAATGCTTTATTTAGTTCAGACTTATGGTCGTCAGTAACTTTTGGAATGGATGCTGAGTCACTTTTGTTGATGTATTCTCCGGTCCACCCAACAACCACACTGTCCCAGTCGTCAAGCCCACTGATGTATTCTAGCGCTGATCGCAGAGCCGAATCTCTTTTGTTTGGTTGAAGAACGAAAGTATTTTGAGGTGTGTATACTACATTTTGCGGTAGATTTGAAATGGCGTGAATTACACGGCCTGAAAGCTTTGAATTGGGTGCGTCGAAAGGGGATGTGATCAACGGCGCAATAGACTTTGAAGGGGATGGATCAGAACTCGATAGTGAAGAGCTACTCGATGATCCCTTTACAGAAATTAGTTAGAGAGACTGTAAAAGCTGAAAGCTGAAAACCAACAATTATTTTTAATACTCACTAGTGAAGGCATGCTTGATAATGTGTGTTGGAATCAAAGCGAATGTCAGAGAAAATGCGGAGGATAAGGATTAATTAGAAGGAGGCAGATAGAAACCACCTCAAAAAAAAATAAAAATTAAAATAAATCAAAAATAAAGTATGGATTCAGATAGAAGAAAAAAAAGAGAAAAAAAAGTTTTCTTGAGCTCCCGAAACCTTGTTTATATAGTCGATCAAGCTCCTTAAAAAGTTCTACGGGGAACGCGGAGTATATTGAGCATGGTAGTGCAGAATGTTGACAGGTGTATATCTTCCCTGAATAAATTTTGGATAAAAAATGTAAAAAGCACTAGAAAATGCTAGACAAGTTTAATGCACAGGGAATGAATGAATGGATGAATGAATCAATGGCTGTTAACCCAGCTTTATCAAGTAACAGCAAATAATTTTCAGTTCACAACTAACTGTACTTACTACTAAAATTAGCCTAATTCCTCAACATCTCCTCTCTATCTAGATAAGGCTAACCTGCTAAAAATGTCAAAAGTCATGTCTTGAGCCACTATCTCTGCCATTAAGATTAAATAGTCGTAAACAACTAATCCCTTTCATATGGCCCGCGTAATCCTAGTTAGATGCTAGTAATAAATCCGTACTAGGAAATCGCGCGTCGTTGCTCTTTTCTATGGCATCTGAAGATGAAAAATAAATAAACAAACACACACGGCGTGAACGCTGCACCACTGTAGAATGAAAATCACGGAAAAACTATTTATATAATACTGTAAGGAACTCTCCATGAAATTTCATTATACAGTGCAAAAGTTATGCCAGTTCCAGACACTCACGATAATCCGCTTTAAATAAAATTTGATATTCAGTAACGCTGCAGTTAAAATTTAATTCTTTGATACATCAAACTGTAAAACTGTTCACCTAGTCCCAATATGAAGACTTTAAAATGACCAAGGTCAAATACTGTATACATGAGAACAGCTTCTATCACAGATCTAGTAAAGATTATTACTTACATTCTGACACCTTTCAATGCTGGATGTCTCTGCTAACAATTACCCTAATACTGTTATTTTTCATCTGAAAGCCTACACAGGTGAGTATTTTGATAGAAGAAAACAACTGTCCTTAATGACAGAGAACTTTATAAAATAACAAACATCATAATATTCTATTAAACGAATTTATACAAAAAACCCCACAAAGCTTGAAATCGGGTTCAAACTAAATGCTCTAGACATTAATTTTATGATTAGACCAGAAAGCAGGTGGAAGAGGGATTGTCGAAAGCGGTCTTTCAACCACCACGATTTCATTGGCTCCCAACGAATCAGCCAAAAGAATAGGCTTATACTGTTGGGTGAGCCAGAATGCTCTTCTACCAAGAGTGCTTTCATCTTGAACTTCGTTGTGTTCCTTCTGCCTCTCAAATTCTACCCGAGAAATAATCTCATCGCTCTCATCTTCGGCAGATCCATTCGTGATACTAAGCCCATCTCTCCTTCTCTTGGATGTTCTTTGAATAGGAACATTAATACTTGTATCCAGAAATCCCAGCCATGAACCACCCCAAAGCCACATTCTTTTATCGTTCTTGGGGTCAAAGAAAACACCGCAACAATTATCATTCATATCAACTAATTGACGCGGAAGTATCTCTGAGTTCTGTCGAGACCACGAGGTTAGGGCCATAGTAGATAAGTCATACTCAAGTACTTTAACTTCGGCGGTTACCACAACGATAGTATTACGAGGGGTGAACTTAAGCGCAGTAGCAACAGTAGTGAATTTTCCTAGTAATTTGCTAGTGGTTGATTGAGACTTAGGAGATATGTCAAAAATGTCGACAGCACCAGACAATCTAGCCACTGCAAGGTAATTGCCATCTTCTGAAACTTCTGCCATTCGTATACTTTCAAGGTGTCCCAACCTCGATTTATTAATGAATTTACTTGGCGCCAGTTCAAGTGTTGTAGCTTCAGTCTCGGTGTCCAACTCGTATAGCGATTCTTCACTCAGGTTGAATTTGTATACTAGTAGCTCCGATTCAGGTGTGACTATAAGCACGCGCTTGTCGTTATTGGGATGCTCAATAATTCGAAGTAACCTGGCTCCTTGCTCTTCTAATTCATGAGCTGGAACTTTTGTAACTGTTAATGCCCGTCCTGATTGTGAGGGCTTGAGATTGAAGATTTTAGTTTCTGCAATGGTGGAGACGACAAGTAAAGACCCATCGGATGATAATTGTGCACATGTAATATTCTCATCAATATTCAAATTCATTTTGCATACAAGCTTTTTGTTTTCAACAAGATCACTTTGGAGGCTTTCCGCAGAAGACGATGTAGTTCCGATTTTCCAGATCTTGACTGTTTGCGCAGTGTAAAACATTAACAAACGAGAGTTTTTGATGGCAGAAAGTGGGGGCTGTTGTAAAGTGATCGGTATTTTTCTATATGGTCCATCAGCGAAACGGTCCACTTGATTAACCACTAAGCTTCTTTCCACACCACCCGACACTAAAAAGTTTGAGTTGAGAGATTCGTGTAACACCATTGCTCTGATATCATGCGAATGTAAGGTACGACTAGATACACTGGCCCATCTTCCTAGTGCTTTGTTGATAACTTTATAATTCACGATCTTGCGATCCACACCTGCTGAAAACACATTTTGTCCTGTTGAATCTGCAGCTAAACACAAAACATCTGCTTCATGGACACTGAAAGTTTGTAATAATGAAAATCGTGTTAGGTCCCAAATTTTCACAGAGCCGGTGGAATCACCAGAAACCATAAGCTTGTGGTTCAAGACTTGGACAGACCAGACTAAAGTAGATTCTTGTTCTTTTGACTGATCGACCTTCATGGTTCCCAATATCTTCCCGTGGTTTTCTGCCTTTGTGCTCCAAATTCTGATTCTGGCGTCTGCCAATCCTCCAACAACTTGATTGTTACCTCTCCAGGCTATAGACAGCACTCTTGCATCTTGTCTCTGTAAAATTCTCGAAAACTCAATCACTGATTTACCACCTGAAATATCTAAGATAACAACAGATCCATTATCGCAACCAGCAGCCAGTCGTGTACCATCAGGCGAAGCAGCTAAAGACCAAATAACACCAGCATCACATTGATAGTTGGCAACCGGTAAGCATAATTCCAGATCCCACTCCGTTACTGAAGTAGATCCACCAATTGAGAACAGTCTTGGAGCCTCTTGCTTGTCTTGGGGGGTTGACCACACTAAACCTTCAACTGATCTTCCTCTTCCTCCATGCAATGTGAGTTCGTGAACCCACCCCCAACGCGGACACCAGATTTCAATATCACCATTAGATCTTCCCACGGCTAACCTGACATCGTCGACATCGGCGGGGTCCTTTGACTTTGCAGATGTGAACGCTAAAGCCGTAATTGAGTGTGACATAAAGTCAACAAACCGACATCTGTGGATATCCAAAGACATGCTGTATATGTTTATTACTGAGTGTCAAGTACCTTGTGTAACGTCCTTCACCGATGACAAGACAAGAGGAAATTTTCTTATTGTTCTATTCACCTAAAAAATTTCAGACGGGAAAAAAAATTGGGAGTTGGGAGAAGTTCCATCACGTGAATGGGTAAGGTTTCAGCGGAAACTTTTTGAAACTTTTCAAATCTGAACCAAATAGCTAATTCTATGTTCTAAAACCTTAAACTTGTACAAACTCAGAAGATTAACATTCTGTAGTGCTAGTCAATTTTACGGTATTCTGCGTAGTACTATTCACGATTACAGGAGATACCAGTCAATGACCAACTATTACAATAATCAAAATGACTATACTTATAAGAGTTTTGGTTGTAAATAAAAATATTAGAACCTACACAATAGAGCTCTCAGTAGCTAAATACAACAAGACATGCACATTACTACTTATCATTATTCATGTATTCAAAATTAAAGGATTGTTGATAGACTGATAGTGCCATAAATCAATATATACATTTATACGGTTTTTAACATGAATGCTATGAAGAATCCACCCAAAAAATCAAGATACTAATCGCATAAACACCTTTTTACAGTAGTTGAGTAACATTCGCGGTCTGAATAACGAAATGCTACAAGATAGAACGAGTAACAATAAGTGAATATTTATTCATGTTATCTCAAAATTCCTAGGCTGGGTTCAAAAATTCAGAAGTAATAATATTAACAAAAAATTGAAATCTGAGATCTGTGTCAGGTCGCACATAACTGTATATTAAGAAGTGTTGAGTACTTGCCATCCGAAAAACAACTGATTGTACTAGCACTATAGAAATATTTATAACATGTACAGTACGTACTGCTCAAAGCAATACACACAGAGAAGAACCAAGAAAGCTTAGATTATCTTGACGGGGGTCATTGTTAGATGAATGCCAGTGGAATTGAAAAATATCCGTGAGCATGTATATTCCAAGAGCTTGATGTTATAAAACCACCGATAAAATCTGAAAAGAGCTAGTATATAAGATAAAAAACACTGGACGACAGATGGCGTGGAGGTAATAAAATGCATAGATTTCAGTCAAATAATAACTTATATGCCAATAATTAAGCAAGTTATAGCTTCAGAGTATAATATTATTATTATTATACTATTTGTATCAAACATTATCCTCAATTATACCTTCCCGTTTAGTTTCGTCCAGTATATAAAACCTAGGGTCTTTAGACCACTCGCCTTTTGGTTTTGACTGGATCAAATTTCTAAATGCTTCCTCACGAGCATCTTGTGATTTTTTCATATCTACAAAGACAAGTTAGCAGATGGACTCAAAAAAATAATAATCTAGAGCCAAATCGTAACTTACTGACTGAGAAAATCCTAAATAGAGATTCTTTTTCATCCGGTTTTAGCTTAGGAGTATTAAATTCTTCATTCTTTTTGAACTTTCTTTTAAAATCGATGAAATAGTATTTTGGTTTGTAATTTTTTGCCAAAAAATGTAAATAGATCTCTGTCGGCTATAAGACATCTGTTAGTATATCCATTCATTGAGCACACGTCTTGAATGATCTCACTTACGTCTTTGGCTGAAGGTTTGTCTTCTTGCACTTTCGACTTGGATTCTGCTATTTTCAGCTTGGCCCATTCGTCAAATACATTTTTACGTTCCTTCCCAGAGTCATAGATATCGTACCTTTCGTCGTCGATAACTTTTGAACTTTCGGATTCCCATTCGTTATAAGGATTGATATCCGATTCATTTAGCATCTCCATAAACCTTTGTCGCTTGGTACCTTCGTCTTCTTCATCTTCATCCATGGAGTCATCAAGCCATCCCAAATCCTCACCAGGTGAAGTGACTTGTTCAGGCTCAGGCTCAGGTTCAGAGTCTGAACTGGATTCGTATTCAACTATCTCATTCTCAGGCGCGTCCTCTATTACAATTTGCCGATTTTCGATCGGTTTTTTGATAACATCTGATTCATTCACTTGCTCGTTTTCAGACTCTTCTCCTGAGTTTTCGTCGTCAATTTCGGGGTGGTTTCCTACGTGTGTTGCATTTTTCAACATGGTCTGAAACTGCGACTCCAAATTCCCAGTAAGTTGTAGGCCCCTCGCTATAGCCACATGCAAAATAAGCAAATCCGTATCTATGTGGTCAATCATATTCTGCACGTTCTCAGGCGCTTTCCAGACTGACTCCTTCGTGTCCGAATTGTGAACAAACCATCTTCCAGATTTGAGAAATACAATGTACCATGGTGTATTATTTAGTCGTAATCTAAAACAATAAGTAGGTTAGTTGGGATAATCGAACTTTGAAGCTTTGAATAAACTTACTGAAGCTTAGGTACATCCGAAGGCTTGCTGAACTTTTGTTTCTTGGAAGGTGGAGGCAAAGCTGTGCGCTCCAGTTCGTCAAGAATTGAAGTAACATCAGACATCTTGTTGAAGTGCTTACCTTGGCTAGAAAATCTTGTTTCATAATAATATGGAATTCATAGTATCTTCAATATACCAGGTGGGCTAGGGTATAAAGAATACTGATCACAACAGCTATTCAGCCAGTATTGTGAATTGAACAGGCATTTGTAGTAAAGTAAGAACAATTATCGAGCTGAAGAATTGAATCAAAAATAGTTCAAGGCTATTTGAGGATATTAATACTAATGCTTAAGCTGAAATGCTAGACCTAGCATTTTAAACAAATAGTAGTGTTCGTATTCTAGGTGCAGTATTTCAAGGTAAAATGATTTTTTGGTTTTGATCTGTGAGATTTTCTTCCACCACCATTACTTTTTTCTTCAGCATAACAAATATCCTTCCACATCACTACCAACTTATCGGAAATCAATTGATCTTCTAATCCAAACCAATTTCTTATAATAAGTTAATCTTTATTCACAATGGGAAGCAGAAGATACGATAGTCGTACCACTATCTTTTCACCTGAAGGTCGTCTTTACCAGGTATGTTTTCATATGTGCAGCACTAACCGCCACCAGGAGTACTAACCAACGCTATATTTAGGTCGAATACGCTCAAGAAGCCATCTCACACGCCGGTACCGTCATTGGAATTCTTGCTAAGGATGGTGTTGTGTTAGCTGCTGAAAAGAAGGTTGCATCAAAGCTTTTAGAACAAGATATTTCCGCTGAAAAGCTGTACACATTGACATCAAACATCATCTGCGCTGTTGCAGGTATCAATTCAGATGCTTCAATTTTGATCAACAATGCTCGTAGATACGCACAAATATACCTGAGAACCTATGACGAAGAAATTCCATCGGAACAGTTGGTAAGATGGTTGGCTGATATTAAGCAAGGATACACTCAACATGGTGGTTTACGTCCTTACGGTGTATCTCTCTTGTATGCCGGGTATGACGAAGATGATGGATTCAAACTTTTTATGTCAAATCCCAGTGGTAATTATAGTGGATGGAAAGCAACTTCAATTGGAAGTAATAACAGCACAGCACAGACTGTTCTCAAGCAAGAATTCAAGGAGGACTTGAGCTTAAAGGACGCCGTTGCTTTGGGTATCAAAGTTCTTTCGAAGACTATGGACTCAAGCACTTTATCAAGTGAAAAAATCGAATTTGCTACTATTGGGATGAATAAAGATAACCAAATTGTTCAGAAGATCTGGTCTCCCAGCGAGATTGAAGCTCTCATCACTGAATCTGGTTTGGCACCTAAAGTTGAAGAAGACTAGATGTATCTAAATTATAAATAAGTTCATTAATAGTTCAAGGAGATAATATATATTATAAGTGTATATTAGAAGAACGTCGCAAGATAATGTACCAGATTCTGTAATAAAATCTAGACAAGATCAGTTTGTGTCCGAATATTAACATTCGGCAATAAATAATTGTCTTAGAGCTTTAACATGTCCTTTAGGTAAATTTCCGATGGTGCAACCACTCCTTCTTGCCCTCTTATCATCCTGCATTTCAAATCGTTCGCACAAGCGTTTCACGACATTATGAACATCGCTTTCTGATTGTAACTCTCCCCATGGCCCTCTTGGTGCCGGTGGAGGCGGGGGTCCCGCAAACCAAGCAAACAAGTTGATCAACGACCTCACTCTACTGACTCTTTTCTTCCTCCTCATCAGCCACGATTCCAGCACCATTTCAATCCTCCGCCGCTCCAGCTCCCTTTTTAGATCTGTCGTTACAGAAGCCAAAATACCTTTCGCAACAAGCTCCGCTCGTGAAGGGCGCGTTTGTAACTGACGCCGCAGAACCTCTGCGCTTTGGCGCCGCGGAAGCGTTCTGAGAAGATCTGTGCGTTGTGGAAGCGCTGTAGGAGCGAGAAGACGGGAGGAGAGAAGAATGTTTCTGTTTACGAGGTGGCGCGCCGGAGGCCGTGCGGTAGTAGCGAGGCAGGTATGATCCAGCAGCTGCTGGGCATGATAAAATCGGGATCGCTGCAGTGAGATATCATGGGAGAGACTGTAGATTCTTTTGTTGATTAGCTGGGTCTGGGAAAGATCCGAAGGATCGAGAAATGATAGAATGTGGGAAATTAGTTCGTCAGGAAGAGATAAAAGTGACATGCCTTGGGAATTTTGTGGGAGACCGACCGGGGTATAAGATAGGCTAACTAACTGTGGAGGAGAACTGTTATACTAAGAAAATAATTGATAAATGTCCTTGAAGGTCAAACAAGCAAGAGAGAAAATAATTGAATAGGAAGGATTGAGGAATTTGTTATGAACTGATACCATTTAACTATTGGAGTTTGAACTGTCATTCAAATGTTTTAGTGCCAAACTTTGTTTTTGAGCTGATTTTGATGTTTTGAATTTACTTTAACTGATCACATTCACTTTTATCACAACAACAAAAAAGGGTCTTTGCTTCAAGTTCAACTGCAGCAGAATTTTGAATTCATGGGGTAAGTTCTATCTTGGAGCATTCATTTTACATCAATCTAACAATTCTTAGCGTTGTTGTAGCTGGTTCCTACATACCAGTAGGATATGTGACACCTTCATTTCCCAGCCTCTATCTCCCTATCAACTCGCCGGCCTACGAAGCCGCGATGTTGTACCATCTCTATGACATATGGAAATTCACGTTGTACTGGACACTTATATTTTACCTAGCTTTCCACCTTTGCTCAGCGTTATTGGCGGTTGTTATGAATCGAAAGTCGCTAGGAGGGCTATGGATTTTGGTGACATATATGATAATTAGTGGGATTCAGGCCGTGATTAGTGGATCTCTGGTAGGACTCATGGTTGGTGCGGTGTATCGAGCGGGACTGTATGGTATGACTACGTGGATTCCTTTGGTATGGGGTGCAGTTCAAATTTTGTTTATGGTGGTGACGAGTTATTCTATGATGTCTACGTTCTTATAAACTGTCGACATTCTTGGCGAAGAGCTGACCTGCTACAGATAATGACTTGGTCAAAATTGGGCTGTTATAGCTAGGGGTAGATTTTGGTTCATGTAAACAAGGGACCATTTATCTTATGGGGCCACCTTCTTTTTACATTACTTGCTGTCCGAAAAATTCTTTTACGTTACGATACCCCTTTGTGACGTTTTGGAAGGGCTGACATCTATAAAAGTTATGGTAGAGCCACTCAACAGTTGCCTCTCAAGTTTGGAATGCCAGAAACGAATGATTACCTACAGAACTGGAACTTGATAGTTCCTAAGTTACCTATTATACTTTGGGAGTAACCAGCTACATAAAGATTTTGGATTAAACAGCAGTGCACATCAAACAGATGCTTAAATTAGTGCATGCTCCCTGAAGGTTTTTCGAAAAACAATTTTCAGTTACAACTCTCCTAATAAAATTATTAATTTTATAAAAAAAATGCTAAAAGTAGACAATTCTGAAAATAAAAAATTATATGCTTCTTTTTTTTAAGCCAAAATGATGTTATCGATGAGTCTAGTGATTCCGTTTTGTTTGTTTGGTACCTTAATGGCAGCTGATAGAATAGCTCCTTTTTCCGGGTCTATGTCATCTAGTTCCTGCAGTTTTTCTCTGTCCGCGATTGAGATGTATTCAATATCGATATAAAACCCGGCAGTGTCTTTCTTGGTGTATGGTTCAAGGACTCGGTTGATGCTGTCTACGATTTGCTGACGGTTCAGCAAACCAGATTGATACAATTTTTCGCCTGTGTGTAGTGCTTCGTAGAAAATACTTGAGCTTGATCTGCCTTCTGCAGATAGGTATGCGTTTCTTGAACTCATAGCCAGTTGATTGTCTTCTCTGACAATAGGTCCGACGACAACTTCGACCGGCATGAGCAGATCTTGTACCATACGCTTGACTACTAAAACTTGTTGAATATCTTTTTGACCAAAATAAACTCTTTCAGGTCCAACGGCATTAAGTAGTTTGGTAACGACGGTCGCTACACCTCTGAAAAATTGAGGCCTACTGGCACCTTCAAGCTGCTCGCTTAGACCCTTGACTTCAACAAATGCACCAGTCTGTTTTGAGACCTCAAGAGTGATTCCTGAAGGATACATTTCAGATACAGAGGGCAAGAACACAACAATAGGAAATGCTGATTCGACCTGTTTTAATTTTTCAATGTCTTCATCGAGGGTACGTGGGTATTGATCTAGATCTTCGTGAGGAGCGAACTGTGAAGGGTTGACAAATATAGAAACAACAGTGAAATCATTATCTTTCTGAGAAAGTCTGACGAGAGACAGATGACCATCATGAAGAGCACCCATGGTGGGGACAAAGCCAACGGTTTTGCCTTTGAGAAGCTGTTCACGACGCCATGCTCGTAATGCAGCGACTGTTTTGATAATCTTGACTTCGGTATGACCAGACATTGTGTATGTAGAACCTTTACTTTTTACTTGTCGAGAAGAATATCATACAAAGCCGAGTGAAAAATCAAAATGACGGTGAAAATGTAGGGAAAAGAAAAATTATCAGAACTGGTTAAGGTTTTGTGGAGATTTTTATGGAGGAAAAAACTTGGAAAAAAAAAAAAAAGCTCGAAAGAAGGGAAAAAAAAGCCGTTGGGATTCTAAAATATTTAGCGTGGTAGAGAGATTTTGGATCGGTTACAAATGAATCGGCCACTCGGAATTCCTCTGGATCTTTCTCGCAAGGTTCAAACGTGGCGCGGGGAGCATTAGCAATTCAGTGAAAAAAATCTTTGAAAAAGCTGGAAGAATGATCAAAAAACGCAGTGTATCACTATTGATGCAATGTTTTTTAACAGCTCTGGCATTGTAGTTTGTCTTGACATTTTACAAAACTGCCGAAATGACAGCGTTTTAGATCTTGTGATCTGAGTCGAATTAAATTCTGTCAAACTATTCTTGGAATATTTTTGCTATGCGGCAACTCATCTCAGAAATGGGTGAATCCAAGCGTAATAAATTCAGCTCAGGCTCTATATAAACTATCCACTTCAAACAAACTGAACTTACTATGAGTATGCTCATGATCTCAAAATACATCGAGATAGATCTTAATGACACCGGGATTCCAATGTTAGAATTTTTTTTTGACCACGAAAAAGACTAAATTGATCAATGTTTGTGAGGGTTCTTCATTCAGCCAAGCTTTCACCGCACAATAACCTTGTATACTAGTGTTATATATATATTGTTCAAGTGTATTAATGGAACTAAACCTGGTCAAAGAAGGTTTTAGGCTCTAGGGATCATAACCTCAAGATTCAGTCATTGCGACGTTCAATTTTCATATTTGCCTAGGTTAAGTCAAAGTGGGGCAAAACTGTCAAATATCCCATTTCATTTGTCTTATTATCTAAGTAGTTAATTTTTAGTATTTTTTTTCCAGACTGCCGAATAAAGTGCTGCACGGCTGCGCAAAAACAACCGGGTAACCCTTGATGAAATTTTGGATTTTACAAAGTCCCAAATTTTTTTTTTTTTTCCAAATTTTTCTCCGGGTTCAGCATATTGAAAATCATCGATACAAATCCGACAAGATGAGTAAAGCTCCCGAGTCTCTTTCAAAATCCCCTGAGGTTCTTGCTAAAGTTTTGGAATACCTCACTCAAAATGGATTTGAAAAGTCAGCCAAAGCTTTTGCTAAAGAGGCTGGTGTGAAGAAGGAAAGTGAGAATGGGAAAGATGTGCCGCCTATTGAAGCATTGTTTTGGTTGTTCAAGAATGGAAAGTTGGAAGGGAAATTAGAGGACTCGGTCACTGCAAGCGAAAACAGTGATGACTCTGGTTCAGATTCTAGCTCAGATTCTGACTCAGATTCTGACAGCGAAGACGACGAGGAAGACAAGAAAGATACCAAGAAGGACGATAAGAAAGAGGATAAGGTTGATAAGAAAACCAGTAAAAAGGATGACTCGAGCTCCGATGACAGCTCTGATTCTGATTCTGACAGTGAAGAAGAAGGGGAAGGCAAGAAGGATAGTTCAAGCTCAAGTTCCGATTCTGGTTCTGATTCCGATTCCGATTCTGATTCTGACTCCGACAGTGACGATGAGGATGACGACAAGAAGGATGAATCAAGTTCTGACTCCGATTCCGATTCTGAAAGCGATAAGGAGGAAGTTAAAAAGTCGAAGAAGGAGGTAGATAATAAGGACGAGAAGAAGTCTGAAAAAACGACTGAAAAGAAAGTCAAATCGAAAAACGAGGATAAAGGAAAGAAATCAGAAAAAACTGCATCAAGCTCTGAGAGCGACTCTGATTCTAGTTCTAGTTCTGATTCTGATTCATCTTCAGACAGCTCAAGTTCAGACTCGTCATCAGACAGCTCAAGCTCAGATTCCAGCTCCGACTCTTCAGATAGTTCCGATTCCGATTCTTCAGACAGCTCTGAATCCGACTCTGACTCTGACTCTGACTCCGACTCCGATTCCGATTCTTCAGATAGCTCTAGCTCTGAATCTGAATCTGAATCTGAGTCCAAAAAATCCGAAAAGCCCAAAAAGTCGCCCAAGAAATCTAGCCCACCCCCCAAGCGACCTCTCGAAGATCCCACCCCCGACCCTGCCGAGATTGTGAAAAAAGCCAAATCCAACCCTCTATCCGCCGTGAACTCCACCGCGCCACAAAACAACCGTGTCGGCAAACGCGAGCATTTCTCGCGAATTGATCGCACTAAGATCGAATTTGCATCAGACACCCTGCGTGACAACGCTTACAAGGGAGCCGCCGGGACGTGGGGAGAAAAAGCAAATGAGAAATTGATGAAGGTTAGAGGCAAGGACTTTACGAAAAATAAAAATAAAATGAAGAAGGGTGCGTATAGAGGAGGAACTATTACGATGGAAAGTGGAAGTTTTAAGTTTGAAGATTAGATATAGGGAAGAGGTTGGTGAAGGAGGATTGCATTTTGTGGTTGAGATTGGATTTTGAATATATAGATATATAACATCAAGTAAAAGTTTGGCTTGTATAGTACACTTAGCACTCTTTGTTTTTTATTTTTATTTTTTTCTTTTGAATTGTTATCTAGGTTACAAGTATACCATTGATTCTTTTGCCAATTGAAAAATTTGATTATAAGCTAAATATTGCAAACAGCAACCGTGTGGTATATACCCAATAGCTTATGTGTTGTTCATGGAGAACATAGAGAGAGAATCTAATTGGGATCAACGACGTGCTCAACACCTCGACACTAAATGGATCCTCAGATAGGCCAACTCAACACTACTACAGCAAAAAATCATACGCCTAGCTTGTGAACAACTTTATCGGTTTTCGAGTATGTGCAACAAACACAAGCAGTACTGTGCGTTTTATCGTAAATTTATTGTCGTTATGATGGTTACAGTATCTTATTAATCATGTTAAACGAAAACTGCGCGTAACAACACTATCACTGCGCCCATCAAAATAGATGACATTTGACACTTTTATCAAAATTGACTCTTCTCAATTTGAGCCCATGAGCTTACAAGAGATATCAAAAAGTACGTATATGTATATACAAAATTTGAGGTCAAGTTATCACATATTGATTCTTATTCACTAATTATATAACTCGTATTATACGTCTTTATGATATTATGCCTATCTCTTCTCCACCAACAACACATGCAAAGCGGCATAAGCAGCCCCCAAAAACATCAAAAAGATCACAATCAACCCTGTCAAATCCTTTCCAAAGTTACCGCTATTGAATCCGAATGTACTCAAGATAGTCGCTCCAGGAACCTCTATGCTTAGTCCGTATTTCCTTTCCGTCAGTGTCAGGTATCTGACTTCATTAACTGCGAGTGCTTCATAAGCGTAATGGAAGATAGATATGTACTGAAATAATTTGGTGAATCGTGGCATAGAGTCTTGGTTAAGGAAAAGACCAGCAAAAAGGAGACTGAAAAGCATAACGAGACAACCAATAAGGTTAGCCACTCCAGTATCGGCAATTAATATACCAATAAGAAGACATGTAGCAGCAGCAGTAAGATTAAAGAGAACTAAGATAACAAGGAACTTCCAAAAAGCCCCACCTTCTGATGTAAGACCGACCAGGGGATACAGAATAAGACCGAGCACTATCGGAGGGAATACACGCAGAGGGACGATATCAAACAAAACTTTGGAAACAAAGTAGGAGAAAGGTTTGTAGTAGCCATTTGCTCTTTCCCTGACGAATATAACACGCTCCTCGGCAAACAAACTGAGAGTGGTCAAAGTACTGAACCCAAACAAAGCCAACAAAAAGAAGAACAGTCCTAATCGGTTTTGGAACCCAGAAATATCGTTGCTAACATTGAAGTACAAAAATCCACAGAAAAATGCTAACAATATAGCAATCACATAATGAGTCAAGAGCAACATTGGATTTCTGTATAAGTTCTTGAAAGTCCTGACTGACAAAATCCTGATCTGCTTCAACATTCCAATTCTATCACGGCCTTGGAATTCGACAACTTCCTCAGAGCCAGAATCAGAGGGGAAAGCATTGGCACGAGTTGAATGAATCAAGTTCAAAAGAGTTTCTGCCAAAGCACTACTAGCATAGCTCTCGACCAGTCCTCTCAATGACAACGGTGTGCCATTGACGGTAGTTAAAACTCTTCCCTCGTCCCTATGACTAGCGTAATGAAGCCATTCAGTAGTTGTGTCGATGTCTTGACTATTTTGACTGTTAGCCCTTGGGATCCCACTATGAATGTCATTATCCAAATTAGCAAATTCATCACGAGTGTCATCATCATCAATCACGATACTGTCAGAATCATTGACTACTGTGGAAGCCTTCATAGTTAAGTCGATCAAAAAGTCTGCAACGTTGAAACCCTTGGGGCAAGTGTATCCAAGCTCTGAAAAAAATTGGGGAGCCTCCACTTGATTGCCCGAGTAGACAAGACGGCCATTGGCGAGAAGAACAAGTTTATCAAACAGTGAAAAAATATTAGATCTCGGTTGATGAATCGTAAAGACAACGGTTCTTTTGTATTCTTTAGCCAAGGTGACCAGGCATTCCACAACATTGTAAGCATTGTAAGCATCCAAACCTGAGGTCGGCTCATCCAAAAATAAAATCGAAGGACTTGTAACTAGCTCGCAAGCAATTGCAACACGTCTTTTCTCACCACCTGAAATACCCCTATTCGTCTCACTTCCGATCAACTCGTCCTTGATTGATAAAATCCCCAACTCAGACATGGTTTCAATAGCTCTCATTTTTTTAACAGAATCAGGCATAGATTTTGGTAATCTCAAAAGGGCACTTGCAACAATAGTTTCATATACTGTCAGCGTAGGCATCAAAAAGTCAGACTGATCGACGAAACCAATAACTTGTTTATAATGCTTTTCACTGAATTCTCTTCCATTCACTGTGATTTTTCCGCTAGAAACACCCCTCTTACTCTTTTTTGCCAGAATGTCTAGTAAAGTAGTCTTACCAGCACCAGAGCCTCCCATAATAGCAAGAATTTGACCTTGTTCGACAAATCCCGTAATGCCTTGCAGAATTTGCTTACCGTTGTCTCTGTAACTGATGTCCGTGAATTCTAGGTTCGCTGGCGTATGTTCAAGCATGAGTTTCGCAAAACTATCATCATTGGCCGGGAGTCTAATATGACGCCCGTGTTTTTCTGAAGTAGCTCTGATAAGATACAAATAAATCCCCCCAGCTATGAGTAAAAATACTAATGACCCGATTAAGCTACCCAAAATGAAGGATTTTCGTACACTTTTCTTGGGTGGCTCAACACCTGGAAGCTCCGATGAATGCAGGCATTCACTGCTGGTACAACCAAGAGTGATGGAAGGGTCGCCGAATACAGACATAATCAAATCGTCCATAGAAGGCTCTGAAAAACTACATTTTCCAGATGAAAGATCGCAATTAAAATCACCAGGACCCTTAATAGTTTCAGTGAGAAAGTCCGAAATATCGATTGATCCTTTTTCACCACACAGCATTCTATCAGGAACACACTTACAATGCACATTAGGACAATGATACTTCGTCTTATTGTTTGCACCAGTTTCAAATGTGCACTCGTCTAATCCGCAGAAAAAACTTTCTCGTTGATCAACCCAGAACTGAAAGTTACAAGTAGCATCTGTAGTGTTGCAAGAGAATGTTACTTGGGGAATTTTTCCATCCAAAATGTCCAGAATTTTTCTATTTGTGACATCACACATTTGGTGATTTTTCTTAACAATGATGCCCCCCTTGTAGCAAGTACCTTTTAAATCCCCGGGCATGAATGCATCACAAGCTTCGTCATTCGAGCACATATTACAATTAATACCGTTCCAGCCATCAGCACAGTCGCAAGTTGTTCCATTCCTTATCGGCCTATTTGGTCCGTCGCTCAATCCTCCACATACTAGAATTTGGTTAAAATCGTATCAAAACAACCATCAATATAAAGTACATACCAGGTTCCGAACAATCGTCACCTCCAAATCCAGGAGGGCATTCGCATCTCCCATTAAAGTCGTTACATTTTGCAAACTGCTTGCACGAAAATGCTGGAAGCATACAGTTGAAACTTCGGATTGTATTGTTAGAAACGACCTAATGAACGCAAGGTATTAAGGTTTGTACTCACCACGGGGGGCATTCTGGGTTACCATTCAAAGAATAATCGAGCTGAAAATTGTCAAAGCTTGGATTATTTGAGAGTGCCAGAGCTGTGGCAAACACACCAAATATCCAGGCGCGCTTGTACATTGTTTGTGGAGTCTGTTTATAGAATAAGATGGAGAAAAACAAAAAGAGGCAACAATAAGTAAAGCCATTCGAAGTAATTTAAACAGGCTTGTGGCCCCGTACAGCCTAAACTCTTATCACATGACTCTGGGCACTACATGAATATGTATGGTACTAGTACCCCACGTACTGAACCGCTTTAATTGTCAATTTGTCATAGTACCGTTTATACTGTGAAAACTAGGAGCCTATGGATGGCTGAACATTAAAAGCAGAGATGTTTTTACGTTATCTTTCAAGTTAAAAATTCTTGAAAAGATGAAAAAATCGTTATTGATTAAAAGTGTAATTCATTCGAATTGACCGTGAAAGTGACTAAAAACGTCTTGATTCGAATTGATTACAAAAGGAGTGTGATTCGTTATCTGGTCTATCACTTATCAAACAGCATGTGTATCTATATGGCTGTACGAAGTTGAACTGTACAGTAAATTGAATATCTACCATACAAATCAGCCTTCTCTCTCTCTCGTAAAATATCCTTACTCAATCACATTACAACCACAATATGCGCATTCAGCAAATGTACGTACTTCTCCCATAGTGAGAGTGTCGTGGTGTATCATCTTGTAATGCTTTGAGGTGCGAAGCTATTACTTAGTGCGAGATCCGTCTTCGCCTCTCTTTGTTGTCCATTCTCCGGCACCACTTTCTCTTGGACCTAATCCACTAGTTGCTGTAGGTGCTGGCTCCCCGTTCAACTCTCTGTCCTCTTCTTCGTCTTCTCTCTCTAAACATTTCCTCTCTTCTGGACTGAATAAGTTTCTTCTATCCGTTGTTATATAGTTCAAAGCTTTTTTTAGATTCTGCTCCGTAATTTTTGTTCTTGGTAGGGCCATGTCCGGCTTGGTAACGTACCTTTTCGTTACATCTTTGACGCCACAGAGTGACATTCCAAAACAGTATGCCATTTTCTTCCCCCAGCCGTCTTGATACATTAAAGGCTGGTCGAAAGCTGCTTCACAGGAATCTAAGTGAATCCAACGGCGCAATTTTTCAGAATAAACTTCAGTCCAAACATGATCTTCCGTATTGAAAACGTATCTTACTCTTGCACCAAGAGCTCTGCACAAAAATGTGAATACACTTGCGAATTCTCCGCATCTGCCACATCTGGTATCTAGCAGCTTCCAAATCGATTTGTACCTAGGAAATCTGATTATTTGCCCGCACGACGAGTTATTGCATTTGTAGATCTCAACTCTACCAGCCCCGTACTCAAACTCCTCTGGCGTTGGTTGACCCATTTCAATAATGGTCGAATCGGTTCCACAAGCCGTACATTTTGGTGCATTCACCCACTTGAAAAAGTCATTTTTAAACCATATGACCAATTCTCGCATAGTATAGTCTTGTTCGCCATATGAAGGGTCATTTTTGTAATCTTCTATTGCCTTAGAATATATACGTTCGAGAGGTATGATGTGTGACAAGGCAAAGTCTATCAGATCATCGTTCTCATACTTTAAAGGTTCTGCGGAAACGTCACGTAACATTTGAATAAAGTGATTTTCTTCTTTAGTTCTGAAAGAGACTTTTGAACAGATCTGCTTGACCAAAGCGGTGATATCTGGTTGTGACATTCTTGTATTTGTTAAAATTAAGTAAAACGTGTGTAGTAACTAGGGAACTAGGGTCTAATGTACACTGTATCTATAGAAGTATGCGATGGTGGATAGACACAAGAGCTTATGATCCTTTTTCCTCGTAATTCCATTCTATTGTGATTATCAAACTTAGAGCTTATGATCCGGTAGTGTGAGAGTCTCTTCTTCTCTGTATACAATTCGCTAAGAAAAAAAAGACACATGTGACTTCCCAATCCGTCATTTTTAACAAAAAATCACATAACTAGCTTAAAACTTGAAATAGGCTGAAAAAGGTCAATGGGGGTTGAAGGATATCAGTTTTATGAGTTTGGTACTCATAATAGTTAAATTTATAGTAGAAGAAGGGGATTAGACAGCGAGGGTCTAAAGCATCAAGTTGCAAGCCTTTGCAATCCACCCATTACTTTATGAAAAATGTCCACTTAATAAGCCTAGGTAATATGGGTAATAATTAATTACACTTGAACCTACCAGTTGTATCAAATTGTAGCCTTCTATAAAACAAATTTTATCATGATGACACCCTGAAGCTTTAGATTCATCCTAATATTGGATATAACCAATTTAATTGAAATCAAAAACCTAGGGTTTAATTGATATGCATCTAACTTTTATTCAAGAACCGGCCAGAACTCTTTCTATGTGGTACCTTTTGTATAATTATTACAGGAGAAGATGCTCTGGGAAAAATTGCCCGTTACTGATATTAGATTTTTCCATAAACAGATCCTATGTGCAAAATATTCCTGTTTGTAAAATTAACAGGTATGCTTGTTTGGCATTTATGTCATTGAAGCTATACAAGAACCGGCTAGAGGAAGGTCAAAGAAATGTTAAAACAAGGACAGAGAAAAATCAAATGAGGTTTAAATAAAGTTTAGAGAGGATTAATAAGGTCAAAGGAGGATTGGAAGAGGGAAAGAAGTCATCAGTAGAATCAGAAAAAGTTAGAAGGGGTTGGATGAAGTTTGGAGAGGCTAAATAGGATCAGAGGAGGGTTGGAAAGGGTTGATAGAGTCGAAAAATCAGATTAAGCTTGAACCTCACCGGTTTTGCCAAACTTTCGCCACCAAAGCTTAACGTTGCCGGAGGCTACTTAGCATGGAATGCTGTTACTTCACAAACTTCTATTCTTTGAGTATATGAGTTATACTTCTCAAAGTTATTTCTTGTATACTCTGTGGTATTGAGACTTACAAGTATGTCAAATTTAGTGTGTGGTTGAACAAGTAGTCTTCAATAAACATCTATATATTGTGATTTTATTTCCGTATAGAATCAATCCCCTTTTCAGCCTATAGATTTCTCAAAACGAGGAAACATTTCATAATTATACGTGGTTGAGCAGGAATAATTTGCAACTTTTGAACATTAAACTAACTGAATATTTCAACAGTAAGAATAACATTGAAATTGGAGAAACAATATTGAGCGGTTTTGCAGTCGAGACTGTCGTAGATTGATATACAATGATATTGTACAACAACTTTGTTGCTTTCCGTTGTTTGTATAAACAGCAACATCGACAGGTCTTTATTTACAGGTTTATATACTTTTGTTTCTACGATGTTATCATCTTGTCTATCACTTTTAACATGGCATATTGTTAAATGGCAACCCAAGTCTGTTGGATGTAATGGAAGCAGGCTTGAAAGCAAAAATAATGTATAAAAAGGTAATATGCCATTTATTTGCTGTTTACAGAGCTGTTATCAGCGTTGTTATTGTTGTTAGCTGAACCTCCTTAACTTTCGAAAATGCCAGAATTTTGTCTCTTTACAACAAAGTATTTAACAGTCTGGGATTGAGAAGTACGTAAGGCAATATCAGCTCCCATAACAGAAGGAGGTGAATTGGACACCAGATGGCCTGCAAAAATTGCAGTAATAGAGGATTCAGAAGAAACCCTATTCAAATAGGCAGCTGTCTGATATGCTCAACTCATGAAGTTGTTTCTGAATGATCAACATAGCAAAGATTCTGTTCAAGAAATTGGCCCTGGCACTTGTATGTGGCGAAATCTTTTATACCAACCGTAAGGTGTCCAATCTGAGATGGGAATTAGATTTTTTCCATTAACGGACCTTCAAATATATTCTAAAGGCTAAAAGTAGCTTATTGCTGCTATTGCATACACGCTACCGCTAAACCAACTTTCCCTTTGCAACATTTATCTTTTCATATTAGCATTCATAGTGTTTAGTATTTGAATATATGGGTACAAAATCATGTTAATGTTTGGAATTAGCGTCACAGTATCTCAGTACTATAGAAGTACAGCTCACAATTTCAAACCCTTTCGAACCCAACTGGAAAGAGAGGCTTAATTACTATTATTGGTATTCCAAATTGTGAAATAACCGTTGTACATTCTACAAATAGATGGACTAATAGGTTTACTTCTGCCCACATAACCATATGGACTCCACGGCAACTAATCAGCATCACAGAAAAATAACATCAATTTTTCTTCAAATATCTAGAATTTGTACTAATTCTTTTTGAATGGAACGTTAAACGCACAAATAATTGCCAATTTACAACTAGTCATCCTCTTTCATTCAACTCGAAGTTTCTAAGAATCTTTAAAAATATAAAGGAGGCAAATACATTAGTTCAGGCACTTTTGCAATGAAATATCATATTTATTCTACTTGAATTTGAAGGATTTTCAAAATTTTGTTGGATCCTCAAAGCCATTTGCAATTGGAATTAAATTGAGGTAGATGGTATATAAGTTTATTTTATATTGCAATAGTGAATAGCTTTAATCTCTATAGTTTGCAGTTCCAAGAACCCAGAGATACATGTCCCCAAAATAGCTTTAAGTAGCTTGATGCTACCTTATATGTATATTTTCCACCTATTGTACCTGAATAACTTGTGACAGTTTTTACATACAATTTTATTGGTGTCGCTCGATTGTTGTTTTCCTTTCCAACTTATGAGTTTGACAACTTGTTCAGTTGCATTCACAGCTTTTCTAATAGTGTGTGCTCGTACGGTATTTTTTACCATCACCTTGTCCTATACTGAGTACTCCAGTCTCTTATGCGAAGCGTAATAAATGAGAATTTTCAAATCTTGACCGTATAACACCTAGACCTACTATTGGAATATAGCGAAGGTGTTGGGTAATATTTGGCTGCTTTTTTTTTTCCGTAGGTTAATGTTAGGCATGTTAAACTATTGGATACCAATATATTACGAGTAATTTGTAGCCCTTCACAGCATCGATTGAAGTGGTTCTATAAATCTAACCCATCTTATCGACATAAAAATTTGGCACCAATCCTGAACTGTAAAAAGCTTTCAATTTAGGTGCCATAGCTATTTAATTTAAAGAATGTTTTGTGAGAAAACGTAACAGAGCTCAAAATTTTTGACATTTTAAGTCTGTACAATTTGACACTTTGATTAAATATTAAGTACCTGATTAATTAAGGTGGTTTTTATTACAAGAAAACCTGATAGGGATGCTGACTCTTTCACAGTATGGTTACATCTTTGATTCCAGGGAGGCTAAAAGTTTACAATTTTTCAAGGCCATTTCCTACAATATTATTATTATCTTGTCTAGTTTTAACTTTTGCACTTTGGTAATAATAAAAAACTATAATAATATAACAAATCCCCAGTAAATGTAAACTCTCTAAAATCTCCAAAGATTTGTATACAATGTGGGGTAATAAAAATAGATCAGCCCCACACATAAACAAAACGACCATATTTTTTATTCTAGCGGCTGATATATTGTCGTAAGCTCAGTATTTTTCCACAGTGATCATCTTGATTGAAGACCCGAGCAAGAATTTGCACAAATTACTGTACATTTCATAATTCTAACTGAAAGAACTTGATCTGTGCAGGGCTCTGTTCTGTATGGCATAGTCCCAAAAATTTTGAAAATTTTTTGAATGACACTTCTAGAATGGGAAAGACTTTTACAGGGTCCAACTAAATAAAAATCACTGGCTCTTAGATTCTGAATATTACCAGCACACTTTTTCTCAATCTTGCAGGTGAAAGCCACATACTAGTAGCGGGCTCAAATGAGAAACTGTACTTTTTTAGATTACGGTCAAGTTAGCTCACCTTCTGTTATGTTATTCAAGGAATGGGTTTCTGGTTTGACATAGACATCAGAATAAAACTTGTTATTCTTTGAAATATTATGTTCTACTTTGTTCAAAGACTTTCGTTTTTTATATTAGCACTATTATTAATAGTACCGGTATCCCAGAATGAGTTACTAAAACAAACTGAAAGAGGAGCTAAATCTCGAAAATTTTAGACGGTAATTAAAAACTATCTAAAACTCGAAACCCATTGTTTTAGAATTATAGCAATTCTGAATGCTGAAGTTGGAAGCAGGAAAATGTCAAGACATCTATACAAACTGTATATGTGTCAAAGGTGATCTTTTCATTTTAGCACCTTTAGCTCAACTAGCTTTGATATTTAAAGTCCATAATATATAAAAATATATTGAGTATACAAGCTCTCAATCCAAATCCATCTATTACATCTTCTTGCACTTATAAACTGCTTTAAGGGTACTTTGAAAATGTGTTACAGAAACAACCGCTACGCCAAATTAAAGCCTATAAATTCAACTCAGGCACAATAATCAACATTGACATTTCAGCTGGAGTCATTCTGATTTCATTGGTTTTTGTTTTACTGCATCCTGTTTTTCGGTACATTATCAGTATTCATTATGTAAAATTTAATCTAATCAACATTTAGCACCAATGATGCTGCGATATGGCCTTTCAAAAAGCTTCTGCTTAATTTCTATTGAAGCAAAAAAAATATTAATCGACAGAGATATATCCAAGTTTTGGTATATACACAGAGCTACGCGTAGGTTTTGAAATACCTGGTAAATTCCATCTTTGCTCAAAGTATGACTGAAAAACACAGAGGCTACCACATAAGTACTTCAGTATATTGGTAAATAAACGTTCTAGATATTTTGTTATGTGGTGATTCTAATCAAAGCCTCTTTATATATACAGTATGTAGATGTAGTCCATCATCTAGAAGCAATTAAATAACAACAAAAAAGCTGTTTTCTTAAAGGTCAATTTGTTTCTTTCCTACATGTCATAAAAAGATGAAACTTAGTGTTGAAAATCGTCGTTATCGTGTCGTCTCGTAGCAAAGCATTATTTGAGTAAGCTAGTTTATGTGAGCATTTCCATGTTCAATTCGTACGTACACACACTATTCTCAACTAAACTAAGATCTTTTCGAATAAATGAATATGGTGCAACAGCTTGACAAATATATTAAAAGCACAATACTGGGTTGAACAGGCTTATTACTGAATCACGACCCGTCGTTATATAGTACAATGTGACGCGCATAATATCAATTAGAAATTTTTGTTCATACTAATTGCACAGCGATGCTCTACCAATGTAATTAATTGCTTTGTATTCACCTGTCAATGTAGAGAAAAGCTACTCTGAGCCCTTCTATACTGCTATTATGCGCGGCTATGCTCTTTTCATAAATGTACAAGAGGTCTTGTCATTGATGAGCCTCTCAGAAATTTGACTTATTACTGCACTGTATGGTGCTTGTTTGACAATATACATGACTTCTGTTTTTGGCTCTAACACCAACAACAACAATATGGAGAAGTTAAACGGTATTCTACGAACAATGTTCTAAGTGCTTCTGTTACATAAGATGTTACCTCAGCGTTTTCGGCTCACGATATCCGTGGTTTTCTACCTTCTAACACTTTTCAATTTTTTTACGCCGTGTTACTTTTCTTTGATACATTGTTCGTAATAGCTATTTACGAACCCCAGACCTCCGTTAGACCATACTCTAGTGAGTTTAAATCGTGTTGACCTGAAAAACTCCACTTTTACAATAATTTTTTCAACATCTTTCGTGCCCATCTATCTTCGACACCTTAAGATTCCTACGGACTTGTTGTTCGCAATTGAAACAGAAGTGAAACGAGCTTTGCCAAATCTGCTAGAAAAATTACAATATCAAGGGTTGATTCTTGATATAAGCTACCGGAGGTCATGCCAGATGAACCCGTTGACAAAAATGCTCCTGCAAAACCCGCAAAACCAAAGTCCAGGAAACGATCACGGTACGAGATAAAGTCGGACTCTCCGCCAGCACCCGTAGATGATAACTCTGCCGTGAAGACTGAAGATGAGGTTCTCACTAATGGAAAGAAAAAGAAACGAATGTCGGTTGCATGCTTAGGTTGCCGCGCAAGAAAAATCAAATGCGATGGACGGAAGCCGAAATGTTTGAACTGCCAACTATATCATGACGAGTGCACATTCGTATTCCACAACGATAAGAGAAAGCCATATCCAAAACAATATATCGATGCTTTGAATTCGCGAATTGAGATACTAGAGAATGTTCTAAAAAATAATAACATTTCATTAGAAAAGGATGTCAAGACATACGAGGCTGAAATAAAAATTTCAGGGTTTGAATCGAAACCGCCCGACAACGAAGATGAAGGTATCATAAGTAAACGCAAGAAGGAAACCGATTACTCCCAAAGACTCACTGATAGAACTGGACAACTCTCTATGACAAACATTGGTTTACGATATTACGGGCCAACATCAAACCTACATTTACTATCATCAATGATATGGACAAGGCGACCAAGCAGCAACATTGAGTTTAAAGGTCGAGCTGCCGTGGAAGCTGCCGGACTTAATTATGATATTTCACCTGAACGACGCGCACATTTACTTAATTTGTATTGGACGTGGCATCATCCATTCATGAATGTTACAGATAAAACACTATTTTTGAGAGACATGCATTATTACGAACATGGAATGGCTAGTCAAGCAAAGTTTTTTTCGCCACTGTTACTCAATGCTATCTTAGCTGCGGGCTCTTTGCTAGACACAGAGGTTTCACCAAAAGAAAAATTTCATCTCATTGCAAGAATATTAATTGACATCGAAGTGGAAGAACCTAGGTTGACAACAGTCCAAGCTGCTGCTATTTTGGGAGCATATGAAGCTGCATGCGATAGGGATACTAGAGGATGGATTTATAGTGGAATTGCGATGAGAATAGCAATGGATTTGGGTATGCACTTAGATCCCACTCAATGGGTTGAAAAAAAGCTGATAACTGAAGAAGAAGCGCGTGTCAGGAAAACAGCATTCTGGGGGTGCTTTGTGCTGGATAGATTGTGGTCCTATTATATGGGAAGACCAGCTTCTCTCCGATTACAAGATATCCAACTGCCAGTTCCGACGGAGAAAGATTCAAATTCTGTAGAAGAGGAAGAATCATGGATTCCATATGAAGGTCTCGGAGTTCAATTAAAGACTGTTTGGAATGAATACAAAGCGCCGATCAGAATCAACTTAACCATGGTACATCAAATTGAACTTATCAACATGGTGGCTGAAATCCAAGATAACCTATATGCCCCGGGAATAGAAAACTTGAATATAGAACACTGGAATTTTGCCTCAAAAATGCACGTTCGTTTGACTCAATGGTATACTAATTTACCGTCTCCATTGTTATGTTCAGCCAACGCACAGCGACCTATTATCTCGCATATTGTTGTTCTACATATGTTTTATCATGCAACCCAGATATTGCTCCATAGACCGTTTTTATGTGCCGATATCTCTCCGAATAATTCTCAAGAAATATGTCGAACTTCTGCTGTCGCGATCACCAACTTGGTCGAACAATATCAGACCCATTGGTATGGTATGAGGAGAATATGCTTAATCGCAACCCATTTCATATTCACGGCATGCACTGTGCATCTTTTGAATGCCTGGTGCGATGTTGGAACCTATAAAACTGATGCAACCCAAGGTCTGAAAACTGCATGTTTGGCACTTTCTGAGCTCGGGCACACTTACGAAACTGCAAAAAGAACTTTAGCCGTGATATCTTGTTTATTGAACAAAGGATCCAAAGCTGCTACTTACTCGGCCAAAATGCAAAATCAGCCTTCGCTAAATGCTGGTATGGGCTTGGGATTTCAAGGAAATACTAATTCAGCTCCAACGCCCAAATGGAAACCCGAGATTCAAAGAACTCGAGTTTATCAAATTCCGAATCGTCAGCAGCCAGATGTTTCAAATAACATTAGTCAGACACCTTCTACGTCTATCATGCAAGTCATTAGGGATGGCGAAGACCAGAATCACGACGATATATACGATCAACTAATGTCAATTACCTCCGGTCGTCTTCCTACTGTTTTCAATCCCAAATCTAATCAACAAGGAAGTTCGACTCCTATTCCGATGTCTTTATCGCCAATGCCTAACTTACTTAATTCTGCTTTGAATTCCAATTCGAATTCTTCAAGCAATTTAGCCGACCTCCTAGAAAACGTTTCTGGTACAGAAGTAGCACCTGGGAATTCAAACAATGGCCTTCCTGGAAGTATAGCTATAGCAAGTCCTCCGAAAGATTGGAATGGATATTTACAGAGCCTTGAGCTTGGTGATGTAGAGTTCTGAAGCTCCTTACGGTATTTATCCCAATTCCAGGCAAGACAAATTTTAAAATACTTTTTGGAACGATGACGATACGTATTATTTATTCTGTAATTGAGTTAGATACTTAGTTTTACTTTAATTCTCATTTTCACTTACTTCAAGGTGTACCATAGTAATACTATTCATACATCATCAGTTTAATAATATCATTTGTGATAATATTCGTTATCTCTTTCGTTAAAAAAGGAAAAGCTGTAGATATCTTACACTTTGTTGTATTCTCTGCTAAATAAGCACAATAGGGCTAACTTACTATGATATCCCGAGAGTTATGTTTTCTATGGTTAATTCATCTCACTCACATCGTTGCACACTCAGAGTGGAATATGGGCAGGTGCTTTACTGTAAAAATACGAGATTCACATTTCGTTTTCTTTTTCCCTTAAATATACCTTGAATTGATTCGCTTATCACCTCTATAGAGAGCACATCTGCACACAATGTATACTAAGTACTGCCCAAAACAAAACACAGAAAACAATGCATATCAGAATCTTTTGGAGCCCATTAGCCACCTTCATCGCCTCAAATCAAATTTGAAGAAGTGGAAGCGTCAAAGAGAACTCAAAAAATCAGCTCCTAGTATATGCCGATCTTCAAATACTATACTTATCCCTCAAGGAAACGGATACAGTGTCTATGAGAAAGACAGGCTCTCACTCTCCAGCTATAGTTCCATTATGACCTCAAGTTCTGGCAGTGACGATTGCTTGACGAACTTTTGTCACGCTGGTGCCAGAGAAGGGCATCGCTTAAACAAGAAGTTTACAAAAAAGTTGCATGAACTAAAACAAATGAACTTGAAAATGAATCTGAAAAAGTAGATTTTGCCTGGTTGTGCAAGTCAGTCACTCTCCTGAAGTAATCCACATTGTTTGATTAGTACTAGGAAACTTATTGTTGGTTTGCTATTCTTTCAAAAAATGACACAGAGTACTGTGCGTGCTCTTGTATAGCTTGATTAAATTTAAATTTCGTTTGTTGTATCGCAGTTTCTCTCAATTTACCACATACAGTAAACTTTTGTATTTTGCAAAACTTTGGCTATGCCTACTGGTATGAAATAAATAATTCAGTGTCTGAATATCATTTCAATTTAGCTCATGATGTTAGCAAGAGCAACTATGCAACCAACTTGATATATGAGAAGCCAGAGTGTACAAGTGGTCATTATTGCAATTTGATGTGAAAAATCGTCTTTAGTAAAAGTAAAAGTAAAAGTACAGTACAGTATAAGTAGGTTTTAAGCTTGACGCATCGGCTTTTAGCAGTAGCACTGGTAAAAAACTCACATTGCACAATCGTAAATCTAAATTTGAAATATTCCATTTTGCTTCTATATATTTCTTTCTTTCCAATCCTCGTTTTTATTTTTTCCTTCTTCCATTCTATTCTTTTATTTTGGTGCTATTTAAACAAACACCACCGACTAACTATTTGACTTACTTCAAATCAGCAAGACTACTACGCAATGGCTATTGTAAATCACAACAAAATTCTTCTCTCGGGTGCTTCTGGGTTTCTTGCTTCCCACGTTTTAGAGCTTTTAGTCAATCAAGGCTCGAAAGTTGTGGCAACCGTTCGATCGCAAGACAAAGCTGACTACATTCTTAAAAAGTTCGAGAACAAACCTGTTGAAGTCGCTCTTGTTAAAGACATTGGTGCAGAGAATGCCTTTGACCATGTGTTTGAGAAATACGGCTCTGAGATAACTGGTGTTCTACACACTGCATCTCCTTTCTTTTCTGCCAGGGAGGATCCCCTCAAGGAATTGCTTGACCCTGCGGTGAAGGGGACTAAAAACGTTTTGTCAAGTATCAAGAAGCACGGTACTAATGTTAAGCAACTGATTGTTACTTCTAGTTTTGCAGCGATCTCCAATACCGATCAAGGTTTGAATCCCGATTTTATTCACACTGAATCAACCTGGGCTGATGTCACTTGGGAACAGGCTGTGAAAGATCTCAACAAATCTTACAGAGGCTCTAAAAAATATGCTGAGTTGGCAGTTTGGGAATTCAAGGAAAAGGAAAACCCTCAATTCAGCATCTCTACTGTCAATCCTCCTATCATCTACGGTCCAGTTATCCAACCAGTTGCTAGAGAATCTCAATTAAACACTTCATCTGCCATTATTAACAATCTTATCAAAGCTGAACACCTCTCTGATCTTGATTCTTACTCTGAAAGTAATTCCTTGTGGGTCGATGTTCGAGATGTTGCCAAAGCTCACGTCATTCCGTTGTTCTCCGACCCTGCCAAATTTGATGGCCAAAGATTGTTTGTTACCAACGGTTACTACTCTAATCAAGACATTCTGGACATCATCAATGCTAAGATTCCCGAACTTAAAGGTAAGGTGCCTGTCGGAAAGCCTGGAACAGGTGCTCGCAACAGAGGAAAACATGCTCAGTACGACAATACGTTGACAAACTCACTTCTTTCAGGAACCAAGATTGTCAATGGCGGTGTTGGGCATACACACAAGCTGAGTGAAGCCAGCAAAGCTGGAGACAAGGAATTCTTTGAATACTACTCATTAGAAGAAAGTATTGTTGATACTGTCCATACCTTGTTGGAATTGCAAGAATCCTGGAAATAGACTATGTAAATCTTGACAGTAAAACTTACGATTATAAGGTCTTTGAGATATATAATTAGGTAACTATTATGTTTAAGGACACAATCAGTGTTCTGCACTCAAGGACTACCTATATCTTCAAAATAATATCCACGTCATTATATCCGGATACCTCGCTGTGAAAACATTCTATTCTTCACACCTGAATAGAGATACGGTGTGATGGATAAGCGTTAGTGCAGCCACTATTTCAAAAACCTATCGATAAGTTATAGCCGTACAGTATGTTTGCGTTTAAATCCATTTTTACGGACTTTAACCTCAACGTGTTTCTCGTCTGGTCACGTGAAATATATCACTTTGAGGATAACTGCAAATTACGATATTGAGCCGTAAACTAAAATCTTCAGTATTAAGCCAGAGGTTTTGTAAACCTCCATTAACAGTTGAGCACTTATATCGAAGAGTTATTTCACAATGGATCAAATTAAAAGCCCCTCTGTACGAACAATAATGTCTGAAATGGACAAGATTGCAAACACTATAAACGACGAACTGTCCTCTATGTCAAACTTTGCCATGATGGACACTATCAGTAAATATGTCGATGAGCAAGGAGAACATCTCAAGAATTATATGATCTATAAACGGCGAATTGCACTAACGGAAAACGTGAAAAGTAAAGGGGACGTAACGGATAATCTCTACGCAGTGATGCAAAAGAGTTCATACCTGTATACTCGCGGATCCAAATTTCCTAATCGCCATCTCGAACCACCTCCAAATAGCACAGAGAAGATCGACTTTGAGGATCTGTACCACAACTGGTTCCTAGGACTGTTAAAAACTAAACATAAGGAGCTCACCAAAAAAATCAAATACAAGTACAACAGCATGTTTGAAGGAATACCCACTGGAAAGAGAAATCGGAAATTTGGTCCACCCCGTAACCAGATCCCTCGCGGCAAATATATTGAGCACTTTACTATCGAAAAGATAACACGCGCTTGCGAGTTTACAGACAGAGAGCTGCAGGCATATTATAGGGAAACGTTCACAAATGCGAAAGAGTACTTTTTTCCAGGGTCGAAGGAGAAATCGGTGCGGTTTGATGATCCGAGATTCGAAATGTTGAGGTGTAGTTTGAATTTATTTATTGAAAATTATGAGTGGGAGTACTTTGATTTTATTGTACTTACGGCGTCAAATGACTGCTCTAAACTGGATTTGAAAGATTTGGAGAAGGAGTTTGAAGAGCTGTAATGAGAAGCACTTATTTGAGAACGCCTTACCAGACATAGTTTTTTTTGGGGGGAATAGTTGTCACTTGGAAAACGGTATATATGTTTACAAAGATGTTTCCGAGTGTTCACGGGTAGCATTGGTGAACATTTCGCACCAAGGGTTTGCGAAAAGCTATCGGAGACAGGGTCGTTTCTAATTGTGAAATCTTTATTTATATTCAGATAGATTTATATTATCTATTTCATCAACTAATACTCAACACATATATTAATACTTTTAGTAAATCTCATACAGATACCTTCTTTTGCAATTATTTGCCCGAATGCGCTTTTTGATAAAAATAAAGTATTTACATGGTGCGAAACTTGAGTATGGACTTTGAACTTATAGTAAGATGTCTAATATGAATAAGAGTTTGAATTCTTGAGTGGATTGTATCGGACTGTCACACCTTGTAATACCACATTATGGGGGTTTTAATTGAAACTACGATAGCATATCCGTATATATACGGTATGTATGGATTGATACTCGTTGTGTCTTGAGTTTTTTTCGTACAAAAGCTGGATAACCATGATCACAGTCTATTTGGCATATTATAGTGCAGTCATACATTGACACATTGTTATCGCTCGGAAATATCTATATAATTAGAGTAACTGTACAGATAACATGCTTGCTGTAATAATATCAAAGTTGCAAAGATGATTGAAGAAAGAGCTGTATTATAGATACTTTATGCCATTTTTTGAATTCGCACGTTAACATATAATTTGAATACTTGTATTGATATAAGTTGTAACTTTTTATTGAAAATATTTAGAGTAACTGTTGGAATATTAGTTTAGGAGTATATACTTGACTTCGATTTTTTTGAGAGTTAAGTGGTATCAATAGACGCAATTTACAAGATTTTATATTCTGTATTGAGATAAAAACAACGCGGATTTGGGAAGTAGTTATTCCACTCGATAATTTGTCTCTATATTTTTTGCTTCGAGGCACAATCATGAACGGTAATCAGGTAAAACTCACAAGTAAATGTATTATAATGATATTATTGAGGTCTATAATCAAGTGTCGTAAAGTTTTTTTCTACCATTGCTGAAAGGCTGCATAGGCTGGGGCCTGCTAAACGAAAACATAGGAAATGAAAAATATATATTGACGCAGAAACTCTTATATATCATTTGCTTCCAGGAAAAAAAGGTAGGGAAAACTAGTTACTGGAGTATGGTTACCCAATTCGAAACCAGACGTAAGCTATTCATATCTAGATACGACTATACTCATAAAAAAGTATATGCTTTTGAATGTGATGTATGAAAAACAAAAGACTATGGAAACTACAGTAAAGCTTTTACTTTAGCTATCTTGTAAAACCTGTGAGAATTTCAAGGTTAATACGGGACGCTTTGATACAATATGACACTATGAATACACAGGAGCATCAATAACTCGCTGATTCTCTCAAAATCTTTAATATATTCTCTTCACATAGACATTTAGAACCTACAAAAGATATAACGGGCCCAAAGAGCCAAATACTGATTATTGAGTATAAGTATAATGCAGCACTTTGGCGTTTTGCTATTGCACCTACGTCTCTATCAATCCGCTAAGCACATCAGTTTCGTATTTGTAACATGTTACTATTATGTGAAACTCAAATTCAGGATACCATACACCGGTAATATGTTTAACAGAATGGTGAACATACAGTACGTTAAGATCTTATGCCACTGATGCTACAAGTAAAAGGACAAGTAGTTCTTAGCCTTGAACTAAACGGATTTATTTAGTTGATACCGTCAAATTTGCACTTATCAGATGGTGAATATACCAAGGCAAGCTTGATAAATAAAGACATGGCAGTGCTTGACATATGGTAAGTCCTGTAGAGCCCATATCCAGATGTTACTGAATTTATGACCGCTTTCCCCAGATAATCTAGTAGTAGATATGTACAAATGTGCGCTGTATTTCTACTGTACATTTCGTTCTTTGTTGACCATACTGTAAATGACAGAAATGTATCGATATATGATACTTGTGAGTACAGTTAGAAGTGTCGATGAGTTATTAGGTTTGACTGCGTGCACACATCTTGATAGTGAATTTAGGGTTTTCATTATACCCTGACAGAATTCCTCGGGGATCATACAGACTCAGCCTTTTTCCAAGTCTCATAATATGGTTTGCAGTGGGCACAATACTGTCATGCTGCAAGCAAACGGTAAGATAGCAGCATTTTAAGCTTTGAGCAAACCTTTTAGCTGCAATACTAAGGAGGAAGGAGGATTTATTTCAAATCATTACTACTTTCAACTGGAGGCACATACGTAAGCTCATGAAATTCCCGTCTTGGATGGGGTTTTGTTATTAAAACACAAAAAATTTCCTTCTGGGTTGATTGGAATTCTAATATCCTACCCATCCAATACAAAATATATTCGACTTTTCGTTCAAACGTCTGGTAACATAGATATTGGTATCGTCCTTCAATCAAATATCAATATGGATTCTTCAAATCAAAGAAAGGCTGCGGCCATTCAAGCTGCGTCTAAATATGCTCAAGGAAAATGTTTACATCTAGTCAGCTCCGCAATGGAGAGTAATGCTTCAAAGGAAAGCGTTTCTTCATTTGGTGAAGCGCAGCAAATCAAACGTTCTGACAGCCCTTTCAAGGACTCTTTACTATTCGAAGATCACGGTGGCGACTTTGGTATAGACCGCCATGTTGTTCATGCAGCACTTCTTGCCTTAGGACATGACGACCATTCATCAACGAACAAAAACTCGTATAACTACTACAACGGGAAGCGCATTAAGAAGAAATTAAGTGAAATGGACGAAGATGAAAGACTGCTAGCTTCAAATGAGTCTAAAAAACTGACGCCTCGTCAACGTCGTCAGATTCGAAACAGAGTCAGTGCTCGTCAGTTTCGACTACGAAGAAAAGAATATATTGCTCAGTTAGAAGGATTAGTTGTTAATCTGACGTCAAAAATCAACGGGCTGGAAAAGGCTTTGAGTGAAACACGAACTGACAACAAAAAACTAAGAGAATCACAGTCCATGGCACCCGTTCCCGTTTCTCAACAAGAATCTCCAGAACAGCCTATTCTTCTGTTACCTGAATATACTGAAAATGACACTTTGGACATGTCAAAAGCTTTTGGACCTACACACATCCCGAAGCAAAACTCTTTGCTGGTACCTGGAATGCATTCGGATTCCACTGATATGTGCGGGACTAGTAGTAGTACCCAAGTGGCCTCACCATCGTCTTCAATAAGCAGCTGGACTGCTGAGCCTGCCACCACTTCGACTGATAATCTACGGTTATATCCCAACGTTGTCAATCTTCTTCCCCCTTACTCAGATCAAATGTTTAATTGGCCTCAAACATCCAACCAATCAGGTATATACTACCAGCAAGAATCTCAGCAGGAAAATTTAATCCCTCTTCCGAATACGCGAATCTTCGTCTCTACGGTACCTGACTTGAAGAGCATGGCAACTCCCAAGGATGGAGACGAGAGCGATCAATCTGAAGATACGGAGGATGACGAATTGTCCAGCATTGTTACAAACTCATTGTTAAGAAAGCTGGATTTGAAGATGAGTGCCCTGGCTATATAACTTGCTGCCGCTTTGCAGCTAAATTTTTGTTTTTATTTCTGAGCGCCTATCATAATATTGTAGTTTATATAAAATTTTATACCAGCATGTTATTTTGCCAATCATATCACAACGTATTTTTTTTGGCTTTATTACTCGTATTCGCAAAATCCGCGAATCAAGAGTAATCTAGTAGCGTATAATGAAAGATGTTTCTATTATGGCTTTTTGTTACTGGTTCCAAGTTATCACGGATAGAAAAAGAATTCAGCAAAACAATTGATTCCAGAACGGAACTGTAACAAAATGACCCTGATGACGTACCACTCTTCTAGCCAAAGAAGCTTCATGTTTAGTGGTTTTTCAAAATTCCAATTCATAGCAGCCGAATTTGACAGCTTAAATATTTCTTGTTTGTATAACAACGTATACAAACAACTCCAGTATAATACCTGGATATTATGGAGTCTATTTCTTGGTATTTACTTAGCAGAATTTATTATTGGCACTCAGTTGATGCACTATGGTACACCAAATGTGCATTAGTACCTCTTGGTGCTGACGATAGACGGAAAACGAACGTTTGACGTTGTCCATACTCCGAAAAAGTGGATTATGAACTGATTCATGCCATGTTTACTTTGAAGTATGGTGAACATAGATGAGGTGACTAAAGGGGCTTCTAGTTCTCTATACGCTGGCGGGTTTTATGGCCTGGTTTTCACCATAACGTGGGCAGTTCCGCTAGACAAATATGACCTTTTCTATAAAAATGAAGACAGGGAGTTGAGTTATACTGGGGCTATAAAGGGGCTCGGAAAACTATGAAAAAGGGTCTGAAAAGTTTTGTGGGGGTGCTTCTGTTTTGGGATATTTGATCCGAGAACTTCACAGAGAGTTGTGCCATTGTACTGTACTGTATGTAGGGCCTGTTAAGAGTTTTTTTTATGATTTGCAGAATGAATGGAGGAACACATTAGAACGATGTGATATCTGCAAATAAAAGAGAAAGAATAAACAAAATAACATATTGAGATATGGCTATATTAATTATGATGTACAGCACAGTAGATACTCATATAACATGTCAAAATCCTAATCGCTCCAACTCAAAAACTCAAAGTTTATACCGGTGTTGTGTTCTTTAAGATTTGAGTAAAGAACGTTGGTAAGCATAACTCACAATAAGAACGAGAACATGTCAACCGGAAATATGTATAGTCGAGTCATAATCTTGAAAGTTATTCCAGTTGATTAATCAACCCGTAAGTGAAATAGCAAATTTCTGGGTTGTAATCTTAATTAAGATGCCAATTTAACTTGTTCAGTAGCTTTAAAAGATAATACTACACTTTGACTCTTTCGCTTATGTGATTATGATTCTTTACCACTGGTTGTTTTTTAGCCTAGTACACTGGAGTTTTAATACTTTACGAAACCCCACGTAAGAACTAATCTTGCAAAGTATGTTAGGCGCAGTTCTATCTCATGAATATATACAATTTCGTTCTTACCATATGTACTGTACTGTACAGTAAAACGTCTGCAAAAGATATTGCACTGTAATATTAGAAAACACGGCCTACATTCAACGAATCTTAAACCAACGAGAAGTAACAATGCGCATTGAGAAAAGAATTATTTGATCTGAACAACTACTGCCGTCCCAAACATGGAATAACCATTAACAGAATTCACAAATAATACGTACATAAAAAATTCACGAATTTTGAATCTTCAATCAAATTTAGTAATAGTTATTACTTTTTCTCATCTTTTTGGGAATAAGTACATTATTAAATTTTGTAGTATAAAAATAAAGTAAAAGGTCTGAGACACCAGGAACACTGGGTCACTCTAGAACCTTTTTTTGAAAAACTGCTAGTGACTCTATTGACACCTTCATAGCAATTTTTATACAATTCTTGATAGTATCAGTTATACGAATTACATATGCGAAGCTTTAACTGGTTATTGAAAGGGGGTTGTAATCAAGTCGGATGCCGTTCCAGTCCATACTACTTGCAACAACAGATTCATTCAAGCACTACCAACAGAAGCCAATAAAGAACTCCTCAAATAATATTTTGGCTCTTGTTTCTCTTTAAAACAAAGGTAACTTACATTACATGTCGACCCCACACTTTGACCCTATTGTTAAAATGCACACAAAAAGCCAAAAAGGAAAAAATAAATATTTCTGTATGTCTTCTTTCTCTTCTGATGTAGTCGTCTTTGTAGGTGAACAAAAAGGAGTTCAACGTTAGGCGATCACATCTGACCCACTTATCTCTATATTTGGTTGAACTAATTGAGTAGTCTCCAAAGCAGCTTTTGTCTCGTGAAAAATTTCCGGCTAACTCGTTAATTTAAATCGTTTTGAAATGGGCTTTGTTCGTTTCAACCCAACGCTATTTGCGTGCAATGTCAATTCAGGTTTCGGAATCTAGAAAATTGAATTTAAAAAATGAGTTGAAAAACGTAAATACTTTTTAAAAGCTAGAGACATCTTTAACCTTTTTGAGGTCAGTTAAATTTTTTAGTTTTCTTGAAAATTGAAAAACCGTTGAAAATATGAGACTTTTGGAGAGGTCAGACCAAAAAACTTACCAGAAATAAAAGAGAATTTAACGGTTTTTGCAATGGGGGGTTTTTGGTAAGTAACCATTGTCCATCAAACTCAGGATTGCTGCTCCGAATGGCAAATTCACAAATGATAAATGTACAATAACCATAATATATTGATGAAACGGACATTCGTAAATACCTGCGCTGAAGCGTGACATATCCTAGTGTCAAACTCCGCTCGAACAAGGCCCCTTTTAGAGTTCAAAGAGGGTGGAGAGATACCTTTTGAATAAAGGCATTTGTGCACTTGTGTGGTCGAGTGATTATGTGCTTAGACTCGTTTCGCAAAACTCAAGAAATAACCAGTTCAAATTGTACATTCGAACATGCTACTGATTGAGATAGATGAATATTTGACCGTCTTAAAACGCAACCCGTGATGGAAATGTATATAACGTGTTATACAAGGAAGGTGGTACATGTTGAAAACATAAAATTGGTTTAACGTTATCGTATCGCACTAGGAAGTTTTGGGATGATACTAGACTTTCAAAGATCGCATAGGCTAAGATGAGGTTACATGATGATCTACTAAACCACCTGTAATGGAAGCAATGAGTATGAAGATCACTATGATAAATTGTGAGCTTACGGAAAGTTAATCTGCTATCTTAAGAACTTTTTAATGTCAGTGCAACTCAAAAAAAGTGTCATATGTTTTTTGTGTAAACCAGTTTCGTTGTTTACAGTAGGATTAATCACATTGTAATATATCAACTTGCTAAATCAAAACAGATGGTTGAACTAAACAAACACTAATACAATCTATACACGGTAGTCCGTAGACTATGCCAGTTGGTCTAGTGACCTATTCAAATCTATTGATAAATAACGAAGTGTTCTATATGTGGTTTAAGAAGAATGCCTTCAACATTAAACCATGATTCAAACGCTCAAGTTACTATTCTGCACACATCTCACAAATGGTGGCCTAAGGGCTCATTTCTCTCAGAAATGTTAAAGCCAATTGTGTCAATGCACCAAACAAAAAAACTGGTCATGTCCCCTCTAACAAACGAAATCCGTGTCTTTGACATTTCCCAAGGAAGGTAATGATTTTATTTTATTCTATTTCTCAAAAAGTATCACAGGTACTTTTTTCTTTTTTTTTTTTTTTTTTTTTTTTTTTTTTTTTTTTTTTTTTTTTTTTTTTTTTTTTTTTTTTTTTTTTTTTTTTTTTTTTTTTTTTTTTTTTTTTTTTTTTTTTTTTTTTTTTTTTTTTTTTTTTTTTTTTTTTTTTTTTTTTTGGAAAAAAAAAGCAAAGGAGTAAAAATAGAAGTAAAGAAAAGTGTCAAAGCACATAATATTAAGTTTTAAGCCTGTGCATTCCCTTCACTTGTCAAACCTTATCTGCCTTTGTGCAGAGGCCAACCGTACACATGGAAAGTGGAAGTAAAAGAAGAAATTATTCCTTTTTAAGGGAATTGCCTTCCCTCAGACTACAGTACCCGGTACTTGTCAAAGGAAACGTTAACATTGGACCTATGTCTAAATCTTTGTTAACTCGACAAACAAGAGAAGATGGAGCAAAGAATCATTAGTTTCTATTTTTTCTCCTTTCTGGCAGTCAAAAATAAAAAGTAACTGAGATGAGGGTGTCGGTATATATAAAGAGTATCTGGACGCCAGTGTTCTTTTTGAAAGAAAAAAAAAGTTTCTCGATAGTCATTCATTCAGTTATATTCACTCTTTTGCAATAGTTTTTAGACACTTCTAAGGAGACATATATTACTCTAACTGCACAAGTCTGTGATACCTTTCACATTTCCTTTCCTTTTCAATACAATTCAAACTTTTGTCATTCCTTTGTACTTTTTGTTCTGCTCATTCAACTTTTCAAGTCGTTCATTCAATTTCAATTTCCATTTTATACCCTCATTTCAATCGCAATCACACAGAGCAAAATATACCCGCAAAATGTCTTTTTCAACCAACGATCCAATTCGTCATCTCGGCGACAGATACACCCTGAACTCGAAAAACATTGTTTCTTCCGCATATTGGAAAGTGCCAGATCAAAAAACGCACCTGACTGCTGTGGCCTGCCACGAAGTCGACCCCATGATAGCAGTAGCCAGCGGGTCCAAAGACAACAACCTATTCATCTACGAAGCCAATGCACCCCAAGACGACAAACAATACCCCACCAATGGCGTGTACAGCTTCCCTACTGCTTACGGAACTGATACCGATTTTGATTACGACTATGAGACAACTGATGATATCCTTGGAATTTATAATGAACAAGAAAGAAGACGCTCGAAGCACCATTTGAGATCAGTGTCAGGTACATCGTTTGGATCGGATATCTTGCCTGCTACCAGAACCCCTGCTACTTCTCCAGTGCTAACGCATCATCAAACTATCTCATTAGGTGGAATACATTCGCTTGCTTGGGTTTCCGCTAAACACTCGTTAAGCAATTATGGCAATGTGCTGGCCACAGGACACCATAACGGACTGGTTCATCTGGTTCTATTGCCCGACCCATATACTAACAACGGTCCCGCTGAGATTGTTTCTCGTTTTGACCATAGACCATACGGTAAATTGCCGTCGCAGAACGGCTCACATTCGTACAGCTCCCGCATTACAAGTATGCAATTGACATCAAAATCCTGGAAGTGCTGTCCTGCTTCTGCAATCACTACTCTTTACCACGAGAGACTATTTTTATGGGACCCTTCTAGAAGCGACAAGCCCGTTATTGTTCAGAGGGCAAAAAGAGCAAGAAGACACCACATCTCTCCGTTGAAAAATGGAATTGTTTCGTTTGCAACGGATAAAGGTGTTGGAATTATGGATCTTCGATACAAGAACCCAACAATGCTGGCTCCTCCCACTGACAACTCTGGCCCTGTTTCACACGTCAAATGGTCATCTCTCGATGAGAACAGAATAGCGTCAGTCCACGATCAGACTCAAATCAAAATTTGGGACATCAGGGCAGGATCCCCTCTGGTCACCTTGGAAGGCCACTACGACCAGATCAACTCCATCGAGTGGTCTCCAACAGACCCAGATGAGTTCCACTCTGCTTCCGCGGATGGAACCGTCCGAATTTGGGATATCAAAAAATGTGCCGACAGCGCTGAGCTCAACAACAAACGCAACTCCACTAAATCTGTAGTCAACTTTTCTAATACCCCCGTTCTCCCCGTTGACCTTAAACGGGCCAAGACACTCGGTGCACTTCCCTCTAAAAACGAGGATTGGCATCCTTCCCCTTCATGGCGACTCTACCGCCAACGCCTCTCTCGCAACAACGACATTCCCTCATATAATTACTTTCTCGACAACCAGAACCCGCATTCACCATGCACGACTGTCTTTGCCAACCATAAAGAATTTCTCAGTCTGGGTATGCTCCACCTGCCACTGCACAACGGTACCAACGCCAAAACTATCCCTGACCTGGTGTCCATCGACAACCAGGGATTCTTTGGGATCCACACCAAAGTCGCGCAGCAGGAGACCGATATGATGGAACAGCATTCACTTTTCACAACTGCACCTGCCACAGCTCAGAACAGAAATGAGAGTGCGTACGGACAGTTTGATGCGTCTGGGTCTGGGTCTGAAGATGGTGATGCCGGACGTGAGGACGATCTTTCCGATAATGACGATGTTTCGTCAGTTAGTACGTCGCCTCCAACGAGCCCGGAAAGAATGGTGATGCCGAGAAGGTGTGTGTCGAACGGGACAAGGTTGAAGTCGTGTTATGTAAGCCCGGGGTCTACGAGACCGCTTAAAAGAGGGCCGCAGAGTGGGTTCAAGGATAATTACGTGAGTCGAAACCGATATGAAAGTAACCGATCATTCATATTTTAGTAAAGGCTCTGTTTGTGATTTTATATAGCTATGGCTCAAATGCTTAAGTTTTTATTTTTATTTATTTTATAATATTTTTATGATATTCTATATCTACTGTTTTATTTATTCATTGTTTTCAGCCAATAAACTTTTCTTACTTTTCTATCAAATGTTTTCCATAATATAAATCACAGAGTTACTACAGTTGGACGTTTCCCGGATAAGTAAATGTTAGAAACTTGACACTAGGCTACAAGAAAAAAATTGCAATACAGATTCCAGGGTCCACTTCTAAAGAGCCGTAAACGCTATGATAAATTTCAAAGTTGTAAAGAAAAAAAAAAAAAAAAAAAAAAAAAAAAAAAAAAAAAAAAAAAAAAAAAAAAAAGTGACATAGATTAAACTGAGATTCAACAATAAAAGGCCTCCTGAATAACAGAGTGGATACATTAATCTTTTCATAAAAATTTCAAAAACGATGATAATAAATTTCTTTTAATATAGCATTTTTTTTACGATGGGGGTTATATTGATAATATACGTTGGTAAGATAGACAAAACATAGATCTTTTTCTCTTCAACATTTGAGACCACGGCAAAACCACAAATGCGCCAAACTTGGAGGCTCATCTTTTAGATCTATCCACCTTGATTCAGGATTTTGTCGTCACTACTGCAACTATTGCTTTCTGAAGTTTCCTAGCTTCTTCATCCGTGGGCTTAACTAAATTAACAATACCTCCCTCCTTTCTGCGCTGAGGTGAATCATCATTTTGAATTTGTTTGACTACTTCCTGGATTTTCTTAATGCTTGCTGATAGTTTTCTTTGTTGCCTTCATTTATATCCACCGCAAATTCAGCCTCAATTGATATGAGCTTGTTAATTTCTATTTCTTTTAAGTCATAGATTTCTTGTTATACCTTTATTATTTCAGTGATTTCGAGGGCAACGATGCTTGATTCTCTGCCCTTTTAGACTTTTGTACAAACGTTACTCTGAAACCACTATTGCATCTAATTATTGTATTACATTATGTTTAGTTGCAAAGTATGTTCTTTTTGTTCATTTCCTGCTTAAGCTTAATCTCTATCAACTCTATCTCGAGCTCATGTGCTTCCACCCTGCCTTCCCTAGTATTTTGATTGAGTTTTGTTGATTCGTCACACACTTTGTTAGAGCGCGTCTTTGCATTTTTTGCACATCATTCTCATGTTTGATACCATCAAGATATGTTATAGCAAACGTGCCAAACGATTTTATCTACGCATGGTTTTCTTGACACTTTCACATGAGCCAGTTTGTTTTCGCTTCTCCGTTTCAACCTTTTCATTGATTGTTGCAACGTACAAAGCTGGTTTTGTTTGCATTGCAAGATAAGTAAGTCGTTTTGATCAAACCTCCGCTTGAAGCCATCAGTCGACATTCGAGTAATTTCCTCGTGCACATTCTTGTCCAACTCTCCCATATTCACATCTATTTTGTATGCTTTATCAATTTTGGCTAGTTGCATTCTTTCGGTGAATCTTTATTCTTGTCTGAGGTATCTTTCCTGAGCGGTTGCGCCGTTTGTCTTGGTTTCAAGTAACCTTTACTTCACGACTCAACGGTTTCATACTACTTTATATAATTGTGCAAAACAAGAATATCCATTACCACTATAACATTATCTAGCTGACAGGCACAGTTTCAATATAATATCGATACTGTTTTAGCTACGAAAATAGTACCGGCTATTTATGCATGCCCTGATTTTAACTATCAATCTTTAAAGGGTAATCTAAAGGATTGGAGTATTTGCGTATTTGCTATGTATCTTTGAAGTAATACCGACATTCTGTACTATATAAACTGCTGTTATTCCATATGTGTAAGGGTGGACGCATGGAAAGACTATCGTTATACACCGTAGTACCACTTACAGTAAACAATCACAATATGTCAAAAAAGGCTTTTCAAACTTATGATACGAACCACACTGGTGATTTACATATACCAAATATCATTGCCGATCTATGCTCTAAACATGGCTTTATTTCAGCCCTCCAAAACTTCATTCCTGCTAAAGTTGCTGATTATCATTATTACAGCAGCTTCTATATCTTGTACTTGTGGTGTTCATATATGACATGATCTACAACCCCATTGTTTCTTATGATTATTGGGCGCATTTGGACTGGTCCTTTTAGGGTCAAGAGAAAATTCCCTTCATAAAACGATTGTTACGTGGTGTTTGACTTCTTTGTTCCTCAGAAGAAAAACCTTTTGGAATAAATACGACATGGCATACTTCGTTGCTCCAACTTGTTGCAAGAACTATGTTATTTCTGTCATTGTTGATAGCTCTGAATGTCAAGTACCAGCTTTATGAATCGTAAAACGGACACCACACCACTATAATATATCGATACAAGGGAAATCAATAATAATTATAGGAACTCAGGCAACCTGAGTACACATGATGCCTTTTCTTTGGGCCAGTGGTGTTTAAATAAATGAAGACAAATCTCTCTATAAATGTTACTCAAAACTTTACAGAGTTGAATGTTTCTTTCCAGCTTGGTCACTTTTCAACCAAATTCACACAGCTTGCAGTAAGACAGTCATGTTTGTGGGGGCTTAGCTTGAATTAAGCCCTCTAATGTTACTGGTCCAGGCATACTATCTGATGATTATCATAGCAATATTATGACCGAAATTCAAAACGCCAATGGCGAGCTGATTATGTAGCTGTTGAGGAAGAGCCCCCACCAAAGTAAGGTGTCAATTCCAGCCTGCTAATTTTTTGTTCCAAAACGCAGAATGTTGGATAGTGGGAGTGGGGGGTTCACGATGTGTTTATGGGATATGGTGGCTGATACCCATGGCTAGCGGACAATCCCGGGTAATTCGGGAAACTACTTGCCTGTATACGAATTAGAGTCAATATTAAACCCATCTTTTTAGCATACAAATTTAACTATCAAGTTATGCGATAGTTGTGTTACGTCATCTGGTTTCCATCTTCTTTTTCATTCTGCTAAGGTGCAATCAGCCAGACCGGCACACTTAAACTTTAGTCATAGGACTCATGGCAATGAGTTAATGACCATCTCTTTCGTCACCCTTCACGACCAAAACTTTCAAAATTTGTAAAAAAGCCGTGCTAATGGACTGAATGGAATTCTGAATTATTTCTGTGTGATGGTTTAAAGAAAAGATGTATCTATCACTTATTACCCACGATTTCTTCTTTTTTCGTAATCTTTTTGATATAACTATCTTCAATTTTAAATCATTGCTATTCTATCAGATCAAAGAATAGTCTATCTACAGTTTTGCGCTTATACATCATACTGTCGTTGTTCTTTGTTCGACATTCACAATCTTTTTTTATTCCTTTAAGATTTTTTCAAAGTATGGATTACGGTCTCACACTCCCTCTTGAGCTTGGCTGCGGAGCCCAAAACACCACTATATACACAGTGAGTGCAAACGACACAAACGCGCTTATGTCTGCCTACTACTGTGGCCAAAATGAGGGTATGCATGGGCGTCACAGGAACGGCGTTGGAAGGCCTACTGCGCACAAGGCAGTGTACATGTGGGCAGTGGTGATGGTGCTCTATGTGGTGTCAAGCATGGCTACTTCTGCTGTTTTGGAAAACTAGGAACCGAAGAGCAAACTTGTTTTGGATTTAATAGACGTTTACTACACCGGCTTGGTATAAAACAGTAGACACGGACCCAGGGGATACGAAGTGGAACTATGTTGAACCCGGCTACTCATGCGACGCAGATACTAAATAGGCTCGCTACGAAGACATCACGATTTCCAACATTTTGTCCAGCACTTTATTTTGAATAATTTCTAATTACGACGGGCAATTACCGGAACTTAGTCTAGAGAGATATACTTATTAATTATACTAATAAATACTTTTACTTTCACAATCAAAAACTTTTGAAGCCTTTGATTTCACTCGCTTGAAGCTTCAAAACAAGTATCTAAAAGGATAGTAAGGGTGTCTACACAGCCTGTCTAGTGTGGTGACGAGCCGATTAGCTCCAAAAAACTTTCCCAATTCACAAAATCTACAGAACCAATGTTAAAATTTTTCTAATTTTGAAGCTTATTCCAAATTGGGTAATAGCTTAACCTCAGAAAAATCTAACTACTGTAACTTGTCCAAGATAGATTTCAACTTCGATAAACTTTCAAGAAATCTGGGGTTCCGAAAATAAAACCACAAAGTTTTCACGTTTTTCTTTCTATGTAGTTAATTCACATCTTGTCGATTGAGTTTGAACTCCAAAAATGAAATTCGTTAAATAAATTTCTTAAAAATTATCAGAAAACTTGTTGGGCTTCTCTAGTAGCTTGAATCTTTGCCAAGTTGAAAGTGTACGGTGTGTCAACCACTGCACCTTAAATTCATGTTAATATAGTAAGACAGGTCATTACAGAGCTATATGGGAATAATATATTATAAATAATAAATATATATATAGAGTAGATATCTATTCTCAAGTGACTCGATTTTCATGTATCTATAGTATATCTATTATTGGCTCTTAGACGGTTCGGTGCCCTTGCATCTGGCTGTTCATATTCTGAAAGTAATATATCACCACGATCTACAAAATTGGTTTGCATGGTTCATTGAACAATACAATATCTTAGATTCACTGTAAAATTTAGACAAAATTAGCTTAATATATAATACTGTAAAAATACCTGACACCTAGTTTGTTTTTCTCTTTTTGATAACTGCAAATATTGTTCTTGAAATTTGATGTTCTTTACAATATCTGGCGCACATTGGCAAAAACGTTGCAATGTACTGTACTAATAGGTTATGCATTCTGGGAATACAATGGAAAATTGCCCTGGGCTGTCAGCGCGCAGTGAGTATCCCGAAAAGGAGGAACTGTTTTTGAGTTGATATGAGCAGAAGAGCGAAATTGGTGATTTGCCTTTTAGATATCAGTATAAGCACTATATTTGGCCAATGACTCAAAAAGACTCCAAATAGAATGTTTCCGCAACAACTCGAGATGCCATATTCACATCTTTTTGCTATTATTTTTTGGGTGTTCAGTAGTCCAAAGACTCGAATGACGGTCTGTAAATAATCCACTTGTCTTTCGAATGGTATCGCAATGCAAGCTGGAGGTTTAATGGAATTTTTGGAGGGACGATGTTATGTTGAATAATGAGTCGTTTTGTATCCAAGCTCGAATGACGGTCTGTAAATAGTCCACTTGTCTTTGTGTGACTAAGGAAAAGGTTCTACTACTAGATAAAATATAATTTCAAACCTGGGAAGCCACAACTTCTCTACTAAAAAAGGAACCCTCCTTCTTTACTTAATTTTACAATTATGTTCTTTCTGACAACTTGATACATTTTCTTTTATTTTTTGTGTATTATCATTTAAAGCGAATACAAAAAAATCGTTTTATTTACTTTTCACACTGGGTGAGCTCCAAGTGAAGAAATAATACAGTACTCCAGAACTATACAGTTATTTTGAAAGATTCTAGTTCATTTCCTAAGGAGACTGGCTTTATTTTAGCTAATTCATATTCTATTTCGAGTTCTACAGACAAATAAAAAACTAATTTTGAAACTTTCAAATCTTTCGATAGCTATGACATCTCCGACTTTGACAATTCACTTTCAAAAGTGAACCGAATATTGGCTCGAGACCACTAAACTGGATGGGCAATTGTACCTGCAATACTTTGCAAACAACTCTAGCTGATCAAACTAGCCCGTGTTCAAAAAAAGTGCTTGGAAAGAAATTAAAACAATTAAAGCCATTTTCACAACTGAAAACTATTGCACTGTATACGACTCATGGAGAATATTTTTGAGGGTATATTATGTAAATCTACTTCTGGTTGTAAGCTGTTTCTTGTACCGTAAGACATGAGTTCTTCAATTTTCGTAAGGGCAAAATTTTGATTTCCAAAAACCTGTACCCTCAAAGCTAGTATGGAACTAGCATTGAGTGTTGCCAAATCCTACGCTACAGCCATGATTGACCCTACCAGAGATAGGTGAATTAGCACTGTAATACTGGCTCCAAGCATCACAACTCGTATGCGGGTCAGTATACATAATTTGGCCCATAAAGTTAACAGACACACGGTACAATGTTTGGCAAAATTGTTTATGCATATCTGCCCAGTACATGCCCTGCTGGTACCAAACTTGGGCTGGCCCGCTACCGGAGCCCCAATTGCAAGTAAACGTACTTGTTTCCGACCAACTTTCTGTTATTGTCAATGTAGTAGTACTTTGTACTGCTCCAAAATTGATACCGGCCGCTTGAGCAATACTCCACCCATAAGAATGGGAATAAGCAATCGCTCTAGAACAAGTCGTGGACGAAGAGGTTTTATCACAATAGTCACAAGATGATACCGGATACCATTGAGACCACAATGTACCTTTGTTTGCCGCTTGTGTTTGCGTCCAAGAACGTAACGGAGCAAACGCCTGGCGCTTAGCTAGCTGCTGGTCTGCTATTCGCAAAGAATAGGAGGCTAAATCTATAGTCGTACCTGGAGTTTCCCTGGCACAAACTGAGTCCCAATTCCCTGGACCCACTCATTATATTTAATATCTAAAGAATCCAAAACGTTCATGGCACTTAGTTCCTAAGTTGTAAAGATAGAAAAAAATGATATAACAAAAAATCTTCTAACAGGTTTAGTTGAGGAAGTCCAGCTAGCCAGGCGCTCGGGGGTGTGATTGTAAAAAGTTGTATGTTTCTCTAGATTGAAAACAACCTGTTTGAATAATCAATTCTACCAAAGAATCTCTTTGTTAAGGAAAGATGTGATGTATTGAGGTTTATTTTGTTGCAAAAACTCCAGAAAAAAAGCCAGGTATTTATATTTTTCTATTTCACGCTTTTCCAATGGCGAAAACCAATGTCTGGATAAAACTGATGGAAATAGTGAAAAGAGGTGCATTTGTATAGTGACGTAGCTGTACAGTTTTTAGTATACATGCCTACATGTTTTGTTGTCATGAGAAGAATACGAGATTAAATCAAGTCCTATACGGTAACAAAGAATTCCAAAAGGTTTCTGCTTTGGAATCCTAGATTAATTAGTCTGTCTATGATGATAGCACGTTGAGAGGGCTAGAAGAAATAAACTAAAGTACCGGATTTTCTTTTTGGAAATTTGGCCCACGATTATGGTAAAGTTTGTCAATTTGTATTTTACGGAAGACCCTAATAGATCCGTCAGTATGTATAACAATTGGTTCTTTTTCTTTCCGCTTGGCAGGCTGGTGAGAGATGAAGGGAAAAAAATAAGAATAGAAGAGCATGCTTTACCAATGAGTTTAATATTTTCCTAAAATGTACAAAAGAGACATCAAATAAATGGCAGAAATAACAGTCTGAATCAGACCATCAAGATTGTCATAGGGGCTCTTACTTGAAAGAAAACATAGTATTATTGAGTAATGGAGTAAAAGTGTAAATTAAATTAAATTAAATTTACAAAAGGGTCCCAGTTTTCATTTACGGTTGTTACGCTTGCATATAAATGTACTTGAAGCGCTGTTATACTATAGATTGAAAAAAGTAGTAGGAAATGCACTATCATGAAAATTCCATTATAATCTGTCTATATAGCACCAGTATGTTATATTGATTCTTTACTTTAAATAATTTAATACATAAATTTATCATAATACTATGCACCAACATCGAAGCTAACCGGCTATATTGTAATTTTTCAAGTTAGGCAAGCTCTGTTTATGTAGTTTACAATATGTTTTAGGAAACATTTAGAGAATTATTGAACTTCACCATTTATTCCATTAAATTTACTGGTTCGCCTACTCTAGGTAAACAGGTTAGTTTGTTGGGGGCGATGTTCCAATAGTAAAGTAGTTTCTGAATCCATAGCTTCAACTTTTGTAATTTTATCTTTGAACTTTGTCCTATAAGAGTCTAAAATGAAGGTTAGAAGTGACAAGCATTGTCAAATACAGACGGTGGTTAAGGTCCTACAGTAATAGAACAGACTGCTGAAATAAAGATTAATCTAGTTGGTAGATGTAGAAAGTCCAAATTTTACGTATGGTAACTATGGGCTTACACGCCATAACTCATGATACTCACTGAAAGTAGATCTCTATTCGCCTGATATCTGGGTCAGTCTAGGAGTCTCTTTGATGACTGGTGGTGCTTAGCTGGTTATTAGTCTTGTTAACTGACTGGCCTTTAGCTCCTAGTTGACACAATCAGATTGTACTTAAGATCAAGGGGGTTTCCTCTTATTCAGTGCACCCTCTTAGGGAGATAGGTGAGACAGGTGGTAAAAATATTTCCAGTTGTCTCTCTTGCCAAAGACTTGTGTTTCAGTGAAGAGTTGGGAACTTGGGAACCACCAAGTTTTTACTTCTTACTCGCGCGTACTAGCAAAGCAGTGCACTGTTGGTGTAACTACTTTGATTGTTGCTATACGTTTGTGCATTTATCTTCTAGGTCATGGAAAGGGTGATAGACTATGTCTGATCCCTGAACCATGATAGAATATTACTATTATATATCGCTTCTTTGGTGACATAATGACAATTGCTAAAATTGCCTTCAATTTGATGGACGACTAGCTTGTTATGATACTTTGTTGTTTATAAACTGCTTTTATGCTATGCAAAGCATATACATCCGCTGTGTTGAAAGTGACGAACAGTATCAAACATCTTCTCACTGGCAGATTTTGACATCTTGTTACGAAGAAACGATATTAATTGGGATATTTCGTCTGAAAACTAAATTTGCAAACCTTCAATTCTCAAGAATAGCGCCTCCGAAAGTTTAGCAAATAGGGACCACAAAGCTGAGTTCCTATTTCCGTGCTTTGTACAGTACAGTAGATGTCGATTCCCTCTCTGAGTAAGGTTTAGCTTTCCAAAGTACGTATTCTCTGAGTCACGGGAGCTTTTCAGTAGCAAATTCTAGTCCCAAATTTTTTAGCATGACGTTTGTTTATCTTCCAAAAACTACTGCATGTACTGTGGATTGGATAAGTGATTGATTGGAGTTACAACACATTGTGACATGTTGATTAATATTGTAGTTGTGGTTTTATTTTATTCCTGGTGAGATGACATAGACCCAGATAAATTCACCAAGAATCAACATTTTGAAAAATACACAAACTCATCATGTCATTTCTACTGACAAAAGCAAAATGGATGCCCTGTCAAAGGAATTGCAAATTACTTGCATGTGCATCTCATCTACAAAAAAAAGAAAAAAAAAAAAAAAAAAAAAAAAAAAAAAAAAAAAAAAAAAAAAAAAAAAAAAAAAAAAAAAAAAAAAAAAAA
>JAJMKR010000018.1:0-114580 GCA_030563945.1 Geotrichum australiense | reverse complement strand
CGACATTCACTATCAATTTTCACCTTTTAAATTTTTTTGAAATATGATTTCAGACGGGACGGATCTCCCAGTAGATCTCCGCTGCGGAGCACTAAACCTCACCACATACGAAAATGGCACAGAGGCGACTACGTCTGCCTACTACTGCCGCCAACAAGACCATAACCAGGGAGTTGGAAGACCTATGGCGTACAAAGCAGTGCACATGTGGGCAGTGGTGATGGTACTTTATTTGGTGTCAAGCGTGGCTACTTCAGCAATTCCGAACAACTTCTAGAAACTAAAAGACTCGCAAGGTTTTTATATAATCCTCATTAAATTCAATGACAGAGCACGGTGCATTAAAGTCGGAGTCGCACTGGGAAACGCGAAAGGCACACCTTTTGTAGGGCCGGTACGAGATGTTGGGATCAGACTTTCATGGGAGTGAGAAGGGAATAGAGTATATTTATGCATTATAAGTATGAGCTATGAGTTATACAAAAGCGAAACGCAAACAAATTTATCAATATGACTCTCTTTTCAAGGTTAAACTATCTTTCGATACAAAATAAGCTTAAAATCTCGGTTCTGTAGACTTATGAGTTGGAAGAGTTCTTTGCGACTAATCTTCTCATTGTTACTGTGAATTAGAAGAATAGTATAGGCACCTATCCTGTTTTTTCAAATCTTCAGTTTGAAAAAGTCTTCAGTATACTTTGATTGCAAAGTGAAGTTTGTATTATCACAGTAGAAGTTAAATGTTACAGTGACTTCTTAGCAGGCCTATTTAGTATCTGCATCGCATAAAAAGCCAAGTTTAAAGTAATTCCGCTTCGTTTTTCCTAGGCCAAGTCTTGTTGTATAGTTTTATACCAAGCCAATGTAGTAAACATCTATTAGATCCAAACTAGTAGGTAGGCAGTTTAGTTCTTAGTTGTCCAAAATAGCAGAAGTAGCAACGCTTGACACCACGTAAAGCGCCATCACCGCTGCCCACACCTAGACTGCTTTGTTCGCATTAGGTCGTCCAACTCCGCTCTTGGAACTTTCATATACCGCTATACCCTGATTTTGGCCGCAGTGATAGGCAGTCGTAATCACGTCTGTGCCATTGTCGTATAATAATCTATATAATATTAAAGCACTACAGTATTATGGCATTGACCTGTTGTCTGAGATATTCCTATTGTTGCGAAAAGCCCTGGACATGACAGCTACTGTATAATATATTCCTGTGATACAGAAATATCCAATACCATTGCATTTAGCTGACAAGCACAGTTTCAATCTCTATATATTGCTCTAGCTACTGAAATAGTACCGGCTTTTTGTGTACGCCATGGTTTTCAATTGTCAATCTTCAAGTCTTTAGGGGGAGGCTATAGTACATACTCGCTATGTATCTTTGAAGTGATACCGGGGGTTTAGACTATATAAACTGCTGCTATTCCATATATGTAAGGGTGAACGCATGGAAAGACTATCGTTATACACTGTGGTACCGCTGTACAATAAACAATCACAATAGGTCAGATAAGACTTTTCAAACCTGTAATACAAGCTATGCTGGAGACTTGCATGCAAAATCTTTGCTGTTCTATGCTCTAAAAATGTCTTTATTTCAGCCCTATAAAACTTCATCCCATCTAAAGCTGCTGATTATCGTTGTTGCAGCAATTTCCACAGCTTTTACCTGTGGTGCTCTTGTATGATATGACCTACAACCCCGTTGTTTCTTATGATTATTAGAAGCATGAATTTGGTTTTATTGATGTCTAGAGAAACGTTCTACTAAAAGACGATTGTTTGGTGATGTTTGATCTCTTTATTCCGTAGAAAAATAACCATTTAGCAAGAACTTTGCTATCTCCATCATTGTTAATACTTCTGTACGTCAAGTACTAACTCTGACTTGTAAAACGGACTCCACTACACTAAATGACACGAAAGAAACTCTAGGATGCTCAAAATTTTACAAAATAAAAATTTTTCTAAACTATCTTTCTAACCTGTTCACTTTTCGACCCAATATGCACTGCAGTAAGACTTTACATTCAGTCATGTTTGTGGGGGCTTAGCTTGAATAAACCCCCTAATGTTACTGGTCCAAGCGTACACTACCTGACGATTATCATACAGTAAAACCTGCGCAAACACATGAAAATTTACAAGGATATTATACTGGTTAAGCATTTTTTGGCCATTTTGAAATTTTTGTGTGTATAGTAATATACCCCAATCCTCAATCATTTTAAAGCATATTCGCCAGTTAAGCATTTTTTTCCTCAAAAATCGGTTATGTGTATGTTTGGGTTTGACTGTAGTAATATTATGACCCAAATCCAAAACGCCAATGGCGATACTGATTCTGTAACTGTTGAAGCGGGGCCTCCACCAAAGTAAGATGTCAATTGCAACCTACTAGTTTTCCGTTATAGGACACAAAATTTTGGATGGTACGTGGGGGGTTCACGATGCTCTGTGCAGTACAGTGTTCATGGGACAGGGTGGCTGATGCCCATACCTAGCGGACAATCCCGGGTAATACGGGCAACTGCTTGCCTTTACTTTACGAATTAAACCCAACTTTAAGCATACGAATTTAACTACCAAGAAACACAATGGTAACTGCAGTGTTACGTCATTTGGCCTCCATCTTTTTGACCCGATCAGCGCACTTAAGCTTTAGTCATGGGGCTCGTAGTACTGAGTTAATAACCATTTCTCTTTCGTCACCGTTCACGATCAAAAGTTGCAAAGAATCCGTGTCAAGGGACTGAATGGAATTCTGAATTATTTCTGTGGGATGGTTTAGAGGAAAGATTTATTCATCACTCATTGCTCGCGAATTCTTCTTTCTTCATTATCTGTTAGATATATAACTATCTTCAATTTTGAATCATTTCTATTCCATCAGATCAAAGAATAGTCTTTTTACAGTTTTGCGCCCATACATCATACTGTCGTTGTTCTTTGTTCGACATTCACAATCTTTATTTATCCTATAATTTTTATTTTTGTTTTTTGAAATATGGATTACAATCTCACACTCCCCCTTGAGCTCGGTTGCGGAGGACAAAACATCACTATATACGACAATAGCACAAATGCGATTATGTCTGCCTACTACTGTGGCCAAAATCAGGGCGATTATCAATCTGCCAGGAGCAGCGTTGGAAGACCTACTGCACACAAGGCAGTATACATGTGGGCAGTGGTGATGGCGCTTTATGTGGTATCAAATGTGGTCACCTCTGTTATCCTGGGAAACTAGGAACTACAACAAACAATCTACTAGTTTTGATCTAACGGACTTTTACTACATTGGTTTGGTATAAAACAATAGAATTAGTTTTGGCCCAGGGAAAACGAGGCGGAAATACTTTGAACTTGGCTTCAATGCAGATATCAAATAGGTCCGCTAGGAAGTCACTATAGCATTGAACTTCTAAAATTGTTTTGCATATATTGAATAATTTCTAATCCTAGAAGACAGTAATTTAATCTAGAGTGATAACTTAATATAAACCTTTTGACTACCTATATGGTGAAGTCTATACCTTCAAAAGCTACTAGGGATCTTATTTTTTACTCGGGTGAAGCCTCAAACTAAAGATGTCATCCACAAAAGAATAGGAAAGGTGTCTATACAGCTCGTCTTGTGTAACGATGAGCTCAGTAGCCCTGAAGAACTTCTTCAATTCAAAGAATCTATCATACTGTAGCATAGAGCCAGTATTAAAATTTTTCAATTTCGAAGCTTATTCCGAATTAGGTAATAGCTTAACCTTAAGAAGATTCTTTATTCTTACAGTATGTCAGGTTCGGGATATAAGCTTCAACCCAAGAAGCTTCAGACTTAGTCCACATGACCTAACCTGAGGTTCTAACCCAGACAAGAGGTTTCTAAGAAGGCTAAGGAAGCAATAACTTCTCTCCTCCTCGACATGGAGAAAAGGCGAGGACACAGAGACCTACAAAGCTGGCTTTAAGATATAACGAGATTCAACTAAATTGCCTTTATTACATAGACAATACATTCTAGATATTAAAGGTACTAATCTACCAACAAGCTACAGTCGCACCTTGTTAGTACAGTATTAGCCATCAAGTGTTAAGAGCAAAGTTAGGCAACAGAAGATGACACAGTATTTAACAACGTCATTAAATTTTCTATCAAAAGCGAGATGCATGCCCTGTCAATGGAATTACAAATTACTTCCATAGGCCCCTCCACCTTTCCGAAAGAAAAAAAACAATGGCAATAAAAATAAAAAGACAAGAATCATATTATAATAACATATATAGAGATATATATACCGGTATGTTTCCTATTTGGGCGCTCACTACTTCTTCTCTCTTCATCAACATTTCAACATCTTCTGTTTGAATTTTTTCCATTATACGGGATCGAAGAGTATTGTGTCTACAACTTTCTGCCCACATATCTATTCGTGCACGTTCGATTTTCACAATTTGAATTTTTTGAAATATGAGTGCAAATATAACCCTCCCCTTAGCTTTCCTTTGTGGATCACAAAACCTCACTCTATACAGCAACGGCACAGACGCGGTTTTGTCCGCCTACTACTGTGGCCAAAATCAGGGTATATATGAAGAAGCCAGGAGCGGAGTTGGAAGACCTACTGCGCACAAAGCTGTGTATATGTGGGCAGCGGTGATGGCGCTTTACGTGGTGTCAAGCGTGACTACTTCAGCAGTTCTTGACAACTGATAAGAACTAAAAAACTCGAAAGGTTTCTATATAATTTTCATTGAAGACAATGACTGAGCACGGTACATTAAAGCCGAAGCTGCACTGGGAAACGCGAAAGGCACACTTGCGGTAGGGTCGTTACGAGATGTTAGGATCTGACTTTTATGGGAGTGAGAAGGGAATAAAGTACATTTATGCAATCTAAGTACGGGTTATATAAAAGCGAAATGCAAACAACTTTATGATTATCTTTTCAAAAGTAAACTATCGTTTTCAATATAAAATATGCCTTGAATCTCGGTTCCGTAGACTCTATGAGTTGGGAGAATTCATTGATGTTAATCTTCTCATCGTTGCACTAAACGGACCGTGTATACACGCATCTTATCTTTTCCCATCTTTGGTTTGAAGCTTCGGTTGAGTGAATGCAAAATCCCCAGAAGATCTTAATTGCGAGAGTAAAAGTTTCTGTAAGTATATATTGCTCTAGATTAGGTAATTATCCGCCGTAGTTCGAAGTTGTTCAATCAATTTTATGTTATAAAATGCATAATAAATATTAGAAATTTGGTGTCGTTGTGACTTTCTAGCGGGTTTATTAAAACTATTGACTCTATTTCGTACTGTATCTGCATTGCATAAAAGCCAAGTTTTTTATTATTTTTTTTTCAAAGTTAATAGTTTCTTCCCATGACGACCTTTTCTGAGCCTCGTGTCAGGTTTGGGACATAAGCCTCAACCCAAGAAGCTTCAGCCTTAGTCCACACAACCTAACCTGAGGTCCTAACCCAGACAAGAGGTTTCTAAGAAGGCAAAGGAGGCAATAACTTCTCTCCTCCTCAACATGGAGAAAAGGCCAGAGCACAGAGACCTACAAAGCTGGCTTTAAGATATAACGAGATTCAACTAAATTGCCTTTATTACATAGACAATACATTCTAGATATTAAAGGAGAGTACTCATCTACCAACAAGCTACAGTCGCACCTTGTAAGTAATAGCCCTCAAGTGTTAAGAGCAAAGTTAGGCAGCAGAAGATGACACCTCGTCTGAAATGTATCAAAGTTTTAGGTTGATCATCTCGTTAAAGTTTGAAGCAGTTACGCTTCGTGTTTCCTGATCCAGATCCAACGCCAATGTATTTAGTAAGCAGTTATTAGATACAAACCAGTAGGCTGTTTATAGCAGTTCCTAGTTTCCCAGGATAGCAGAGAGGTGGCCACGTTTGACACCACGTAAAGCGCCATCACCTCTGTCTATATGTATACTGCCTTGTGTGCAGTAGGTCTTCCAGACATAGGCGCATTTGTGTCATTCGTGTTCACTGTGTATATATAGTAGTGTTTTGCGCTCCGCAACCGAGCTCAAGGGAGTGTGAAATTATAATAATCCATATAAAAAGATTGTGAATGTTGAACAAGGAACAAAGATAGCATGACGCATGGGCGCAAAGCTGTAGAGGGCCTATAATATCGGAAATGACTTGAAATTGAAGATATTGAGAAGGTAACGGAGAAAGAAGAAAATCGTGGGTGGGTGATGGATTACAGTAATCATTACTTTGATCCATCCCACAAGAATAATTCAGAATTCCGTTCAATCCATTGGTACAGCCCTTTAAAACCTTTTGATAGGGAACGGTGACGAAGAAAAGATGGACATTGCCTCATTGCCATGAGCCCCATGACTAAAGTTCAAGTGCGCTGATCCGGTTGATGGCACCTTAACAAAAGATGAAGGAAGATTGTTAACTTTGTACCGTACTCACTAAGCTTTGTAGGATACAAGTTTGATCAGTCCTACAGTATCTGACATATTGTGATTGTTTGTGGTACAGAGATAGAGCGCTGCTGGTGATTACAACAAATAAATCTATAGCTAACGAGCGCTGTTCGAATATGTATTGTTCTAACACGGAGATAGTGCCGGCTTTTTGTGCCCTGATTCCAACTGTCAATCTTCAGGGGGCTATAGTTCATACTTATCTGAAAGCTCAGAGTATTGACATATTCGCTATGTAGGGTTTGAGTGATACAGGTATTTAGTACTATATAAACCGTTGTTATTCTATATATGTGTAAGGGTGAACGCATGGAAACTTTGGAAAGGCTATTGTTATACATCGTAGTACCACTGTGCAGTAAACGATCACAATAGGTAAATCAGATAAAGGCTCTTGAAACTTGTACGTACAGTACTACGAACCATACTGGTGACTTACATGTAATACCAAAAGTCTTCGCCGATCTATGCTCTGAACATGCTTTATTTCAGCCCTGTAAAGCTCTATCCCATCTAAAGCTGCTGATTATCATTGTTACAGCAGTTTCTACGTCTTGTATCTGTGGTGCTTTTGTATGACATGACCTACAACCCCGTTGTCTTACTGGAAGCATACCTGTTGATTCCTTTGACGTCCTGAGAAAACTCCCGCCAAAAGACGATTTTTCCGTGGTTTTTGATCCCTAGAAGAAAACCCTTTTCCGGTAAATTTATGTCATACTTGAGTTGCTCTAACTTGTTTCAAGAGCTCTGCCATTTCCATCACCGTTACTGCTTTTGTATGTCAAGTACTAACTTTATGACTAGTAAAAAGGACTCCAGTTCATTAAATGACATGAGAGAAACTCTGGGCTGCTCAAAACTTTACAGAGTTGAATGTTTCTTTCAAGCATGTTCACTTTTCGACCAAATCCACACGGCTTGCAGTAAGACTATACATACAGTCATGTCAGTGGGGGCTTAGCTTGAATTAAGCCTCCCGATGTTACTGGTCCAGGCGCACTACCTGATGATTATCATATCGATAGTAATGTTATGACCAAAACACAGGACGCCAAAGCGAGCTGATTTTGTAGCTGTTGAAATGGAGCCTCCACCAAAGTAAGATGTCAATTGCACCATACTAGTTTTCCGTTGAAGGACGCAAAATGTGGGATAGTGGGTGTGGGGGGTTCACGATATATTCATGGAATGAGGTGATTGATGCCCGTGGCTAGCGGACAATCCCGTATAATAAGAAAAATTTTCGCCTTTATACGAATTAGACCCATTATTTTAGATTTTTTTAGCATAAACTGTCAATTTATTGAAGTTAAAGTTTTAAAAAAGCCGTACCAATAGATTGAACGGAATTCTGAATTATTTCTGTGGGATGGTTTAAAGAAAAGATTTATTCATCACTCACTGCCCACGATTTCTTCTTTCTCTATTATCTTTTCAATACATATATTCAGTTTTCAATCGTTTCTATTCTATCGGATCAAAGAATAGTACATCTGTATTTTTGCTTCTCATACCCACCTTGTTCGACATTCAAAATCTTGTTCTTATCATTTGAATTTTTTGAAATATGAGTTCACAATACAATATGTCCCTCCCCATATTTTTCCTTTGTGGATCACAAAACACCACTATATACGAAAATGGCACAGACGCGATTATGTCCGCCTACTACTGTGGCCAAAATCAGGGTATATATGAAGAATCCAAGAACGGGGTTGGAAGACCTACTGCGCACAAAGCTGTGTATATGTGGGCAGTGGTGATGGCGCTTTACGTGGTGTCAAGCGTGGCTACTTCTGCTATTTTGGACAACTAAGAACTAAACAGCCTATTGATTTGAATCTAATTGACATTTACTACATCGGCTTGGTAAAACACAATATAAAAAGACTTGGCCCAGGAAAATCGAAGCGGAATTACTTTAAACTTGGCTTTTTATGCGATGCGGATACTAAATAGGCCTGCTAAGAAGTTACTGTATCATTTAACTTCCAAAATTATTCTTCGTTTTTGAGTAATTTTCAATCATAAAGTTGTTTGCGTTTGCTTTTATATATATAATATAACTCATACCTCGTACCTATAATGCATAAATTTATACTCTATTTCCTTCCCATTCCCATGAAAGTCAGATCCTAACATCTCGTAGCGACCCTACCACAAGTGTGCCTTTAACGTTTCTCAGTGCAACCCCGACTTTAATGCACCGTGCTCTGTCATTATATTCAATGACGATTATACAAAAACCGTGTGAGTCTTTTGATTTCTAGTAGTTGTTCGGAATTGCTGAAGTAGCCACGCTTGACACCAAATAAAGTACCATCACCACTGCCCACATTTGCACTGCTTTGTATGCCATAGGTCTTCCAACGCCGTTCCTATAGCGCGCATTATTACCCTCGTTTTGGCCACAGTAGAAAGCAGACATGACCGCGTCCGTGTCGTTCGCGTCCAATTTGTATACAGTGGTGTTTTGCCACCCGCAAAAGAGTTCAAGGGGGAATCCCACCGTTGGATTCATATTGTAAAAAGGGTTGAAAAAAAATTGAAAAGAGAGAGTATCGAACAAAAAGGACAAAAAAATTTGGGAATACGAATCTGTATAGAATAAATATATTCTTGATCTGATATAATAGGATTTATTCAAAATTTCAAAATTTAAAATATTGAAGAGATTTTGGAAAAAGAAGAAATCGTAAACTCGTAAATTGAAAATATCGAAAAGGTGTTGGAGAAAGAAGAGATTGTAAACTCGTAAATAAAGTTTTTTTTTTTTTTTTTTTTTTTTTTTTTTTTTTTGCAAAATATGGTATATAGATCTAGTTAGACTATGTTTTCTAGCCATAAAGTTACTAATTTCTAAGGGAGCTCCGATGATCCAGTGTTTTAATCACAAGCCACTTCTGGACCTCGTGAACCAAAGTGAAATGTAATTGTCAGTGTCCTGTTCGGATAAAATAGACCGACTGTTTTTTTAACTCTATGAAGAAGAATTACGCCATTTTTCATTTTCCATTTTCTATGTTTTGTGATTTGCAGGTGGGGGTCCCTTTATTCTCCCAAGGCGCACCATCTACCAGACTAGAGCAACGTCTTGGCAATATACCGTATAAACCTTAGCTTCACGAATAAATAACAGCCATTGAAATTTCAAATTATTTCTACGGGGTTGATGAATGGTTTTTCTATCATTATATGCCCACATATTGTTCAATATTAACAGACCTCTTTCCTTCTTTTCAAAATTTTATTCAATTTATTTTAATTAAAATCTAAACACCACAATGACGTCTCGGCGGCTCCCATTACGCATCAATTGCGGCAACGAGACCATCATTATAAATGACGTTTTCGCAAACGACACAAATGTGCTTTTGACCGCTTACAAGTGTGGTATAGAACTGGCCAACTACAATCATCTCCATCCCCCTAATGGGGCTGCAACGCATAGGGCCCGTAAATCGATATACTTGTGGGCGCTGGTGATGATACTTTATATATCTTCTTCTCTAATGAACAACTGAGAGGGTCTGAGATTTGAATCTGAAGGACATTGAATAGAACCGCTTGATGTAAGATAGTGGAAATACGATTTCATTGGAAAAAATGAAAAGTACGCTGAAAGCAGGGCTGCTCGGAGATGTTAAGATGGGACTGTCAATGGTGTGAGAAAGGAAAAGGACATTCTTATGCATTATAATTTTAATACGAGCTATAAAATCTAAAAACCAGACTTAAACAGCTCTCTCATCGTTCTTATTTTTTGAAGTCTGGACTATTTTGTTCCTTCGGTTAAAGCTCAACGTTCTCACTGGTAAAGATTTGACAGTACTCCAACCTACTAAGATCTTATAGTTGAAATTGGTCAGTTTTTAATAATAACAATGTTTTTTAATATGTAGCGGTATCAAATAACTAGCGATTTATGCTAGACCGGCTCCAGCAGCGTCCAGCCCAGCTCTGGCCACTTTCGGTGGTATTTGCTTATTTTTCAATGGTGCATTCCGATCAAGTGTTTATTTGTCTATTAGTTTACAGTAGAGATGTTATTTGTATACCCGGGGCACTATTTTGACCAAACCAGTATTGAAAGTGATAGAAGATTTCGATTATAAAGAACAAACCCTATCAGAAATGAAGTTGGAGAAGAAATAAACAATAATTAACTATGTACTTCAACACCAATTACTTGTAATTGCTTTAATTAGTTCACAATCAGAAACATCTACGTTTTAAGGATAGGATAACAACAGTTTATAATATTGAATAACTATAGTATAAACCCCACCAGTATTACTTCAAAGATACATAGCGAATAAACATGAACTATAGCCTCCCCCTAAAGACTTAAAGATTGACAATTGAAAATCATGGCATGCAAAAAAAGCCGGTACTATTTCTGTAGCTAGAACAGTACATATTGAAACTGTGCTTGTCAGCTAGATGCAATGGTAGTGGATATTCCTGTATTACAGGAATATATCATACAGTAGCTGTCATGTCCAGGACTTTTCGCAACAATAAGAATATCCCATACAACAGGTCAATGCCATAATACTATGGTATCATGTAGAAATTTTAAAACGCTGATTCCAAATTGCACCAAAAATATTAAGAAATCTTCAAGATAGGAATGATTTGATGACTGAAAATATTGAATCCTTAAGAAGTTATAGGTTCTGAATCTATAAATTAAATTTATGTTATCACAATAGTATTAAGGTTAAACTATTATTCAATCTGGAATAATCACAAAGTTTTGGTTGTGGACAATAATTGGGATCTTGTAAGTTGGGATAATTCATTGTGGTTAGTCACATCATCTTTACACTAGACGGACTGTGTAGACACATATTTTATCTTTTTAAATTTTGATTCAGAAGCTTTAGCCAAAAGTCTCCATAAGCTTTTGTATGAAAATAGGTGAAAGTTTCTATTCCCATAATATATAGCTCTAGATTAAATGACTGTCTCTTGGGTTTAGAAATTATTCAATAAAACAATGCAAAACAATTTTGGAAGTTCAACAATATAGTGACTTCCTAGCGAGCCTATTTAGTCGCTGCATCGCTTAAAAAGCCAAGTTCATAGTAATTCTGTTGTGTTCCCTAGACCAAATCTAGTTCTATCATTCTATACCACGCCAAATCCATCAAAAGCTTAGATCAGATCCAAAACAAGTAAGTCTGTTTAGTCTCTAGTTATCCAAAACAGCAGAGGTAGCCACGCTTGACACCACATAGAGCACCATCACCACTGCCCATATATACACAGCTTTGTGCGCAGTATATCTTCCAACACCGTTCCTATAGCGCGCATTATCACCCTCATTTTGGCCACAGTAGTAAGCGGACATAACCGCGTCTGTGTCGTTTGCGTCCAATTTGTATACAGTGGTGTTTTGCGACCCGCAAAAGAGTTCGAGGGGGAATCCCACCGTTGGATTCATACTTCAAAAAAGGTCAAATAAAAGGACTGTGAATAATATCGAACAAGTATTGAAGGACCTGTGAGCATGAAGATTCAAATAAAATGTTTTATAATTTGGAAGAATAAAATTTTGTTCAAAGTTGAAGACATTGAAAAGATATTGGAGAAAGAAGAAATCGTAAACTCGTAAATAAAGTTTTTTTTGGGCCTCCGGAAGTAATTTGCAATTCTGTTGGCAAGGCGTCCATTTTGCTCGTGACAATGAAAATGGCATTGCTAGTTCGGTCACTGTTCAAAGTGTTGATTCTTGGTGCATTAGTCTGGGGCGATGGCACCTCAGCAGAACTAATGGAAAGTTTGGAAACCCACTGATACAAGATCATTCAATATGTCACGATGTGCTGTGACATCAATCATTTGGTTAAGAACACTGCAATATGCAAAGTATTGTATAGATCTAGTTAGGCTACGTACTTACGTTTTTTGGAATAAAGCATTCAAGCAGTAATTACAGCCGTAAGTTTAGAGGCTGATTTCAGTAACTGACAAGAGTATTTGAATTCAAACTAAGAAGATATATATCACTATCGATACTATTTATGCCGATCTACCTTAAAGGTTGTTTAAAACTCAAATTTTTGATTTCTTTTCCCAGCCAGGGCTTCTGGTCCAAGTTCATACTCACTTCGCGATACGAGTAATCAAGCCTCCCAATGTTATTTACTCGCTAAGCCATAAAGTTAATAATTTTTAAAGGAGTTTCAATGGCCCAGTATTCTGTTCACAAGCCACTTCTGAACCTCGTGAACTAAAGTGAAATGTTGTTGCCAGTGTCCTGCTCGGATAAAATAGGCCGACTGTTTCCATTTTCTACATTTTGGGATTTGCAGGTGAAGTTTCCTTTTTTGGTTTTCTCCCAACGTGCCATCTACCACACTAGTGTAATGTCTTGGCAATGCTTATATGAATCTCTTAGCTTTACGAGTATTCAATAAATGGCAGTTAATGAAATTTCAAATTATTTCAATCTGATTGATGAATAGTTTATCTATTACTCTATCTCCACAGATTGTCCAATGTTAACGGACCTCTTTTTCTCTTTGAAAAATTTTATTCCATTTGTTTTTTTTATATATTTGTTTCTTCACTAAAATCCGAACACCACAATGATGTTTCAGGTCCCATTTGACATCGACTGCGGCAACGACACTGTCACTATATATGACTTTTTCGCAAACGACACAAATGTGCTTTTGACCGCTTACAAGTGTGGTATAGAACAGGGCAACTACAATAATCTCCATATCCCTAATGGGGCTGCAACGCATACGGCCCGTAAATCTATATACTTGTGGGCGCTGGTGATGATACTTTATATATCTTCTTCTGCTATACTAAACAACTGATAGGGTCTGAGATATGAATCTGAATTTAAAGGACATTGAATAGAACCGCTTGATGGAAGATAGTAGAAACACGGTTTCATTGGAAGAAATGAAGAGTATGCTAAAAGTAGGGCTGCTCTGAGATGTCAGGATTGGACTCTCAAAGGTGTGAGAAGGAAAAAGGACATATACTTATGCATTATAAATACGAGCTATAAGATCTAAAAACAAGACTTAAACAGCTCTCTCATCGTCCTTATATTCTGAAGTTTGGCCTGTTTTGTACAATTGGTTAAAGCCCAACATTCTCACTTGTGAATGTTTGACATTGCTGTAAACCTCAAGAATCTCCTAGGATAATTGTTAGCTTAGAAAAGTTTTATGGTTAACCTCTTTTTTGCACTCTCTCTGTAGTCATCTCGCAAGTTTCGAAATTGTCGTTTCAAACCGTATTGAAAACTCTTATTTTCGTAGTAGTCCTGAACATTAGCTTCGGATCTATACACTTACAGTGATCTTTTTATTCAGCTACTTAGTGTACAAAACTTCTTCATCAGCAACCAAAAACAATTCAAAGTCACTAGACACAGCCCTGAAGGACCTTAAATTAAGTGTTACTTGTTCGTTTGCACAAAAGCTATATATATTGGTTCTAACTTTTCACAGAAAACAGATGGTAATGTGTAGGCCAAACTATTGTACAGTAGAAATTGACGTGTGCCACCTCTGGATGGGACTACCAACGAATGGTGCAATTCTTTTTATTTGAGCCATACTTCCCTACATACAAAACACAAATTTTTCAGTGTAAGATGACAGCTACACATCTAAGTGGCAGCACCAGTAAAGGCACATAATAAGACAAAATAATGTAAAACTGTAGTAGATTATACCATTATGATAACCTATCCAGCCCCTAACACCATAGGGACCGCGAAAGCAGAATGGCATTGGCTGTTGAGGCGGTTAAAAAAAAGGATTAATAGCGCGATCGTATGCCGTCAGTAGTATCACACTGAATCGACGTCTAGATGAATGTATCCCAAGAAAGAAGTGTTTGGCAAATAAGAGACTACTAACAGGCGAGTTAGAAAAGTGACTTGCTCAGTATCTTATTTGGCAGGACGCTTTATAGTGTGGTTTGACAATCCCGGAATAAATACATCGCTTGTCCTACAACCGCTTGATATATGATGTTTTAAGCTTTTGGAGACGCTTTAAACCGGAACATCTATCAGGCCCAAATACTGAAAGCTGACTGTCCCAGTAGTAAAATGATAATGGGACTCTACGCTGATAATAGGGATGCCGTTTTGACTTTTCATTTCATCAGGGAAGGGTGGAAAAGTACAGCTGCGCTCAAAAATAATGTATGATTTTATGAAAACTTCTTACATTATGAGGTTTTCCTGAATCAAAAGTTGTATATCTTCACAAAAAACAGGCCCATTGAAGCTATAGTGTACTACTATTTATAATTGATAAAAGCTACATTTTCTATATATGCCAAATATATAGTGTGAACTTCTTCTCTATGGTAATAACCCAGATACAAACAGCATACAATTGAGCTGCCTTGTAGACACGCCCTTATTACTATAGCATCAGATTTAAAGCACATACCCTTTCATATTTCCAAATACTCAGCCTGGGCCATCTTAAGACCTACTTACATTTCCATAGCTAGCTATATAAGAGAAAGACTGTTTAATACCAAATTGCGAGTGATGACAGAGAAGCCATTGAAAGCACAATAGTTTTGCACTGAAAAAATATTATATATCGTCGTAACTCGGATCATTCGAGTTAATCGGATTTTGTGTTACAAAATCTCGGGTAACCAAACGTTTTGAAGCATAGAAAATCGGTACTAGTAGCTATGAAACAGACTAGCGAGAATTAATATGGCTAATTTCTTTCAAAGTTTGGAGTATGCGTTAACAAGATATTTTGAATATCATTGATACAAGACCTGGTAAAGACTTTTAAGTAGTTCACCGGGGTTGTGCAAGAAATTTAGAAATGTGTTATATACACAGCCTGTCAGTATTAAAGGACAACAGTAGATAAAAAGATTTAGGAGTAGCAGGAGCTTTGAAAACTTGCATTTGAATGCGATTAAATGTCATGTAGACAATGCTTGCAATTAGTCCTAAATATTTTTGGGGGTATTTCCTTGAGTTGTAAATTACTGAATATTTGTAAACATGTCTAGATGTAGTTTTGGAAGTGCACAAATTCGTATTGTCAAAAGAATAGAATCAATCGAACTATTTTTGGGGTTATAATGAAACATTGAATGGAAAATAATAATTCTTTTGATAATCTGAAAATAAGGTGTATTTTATATTTTATGAATTTTTTTGGCCACAGCAGTAGTACAAGTATATAACCTTTCAATCTGAAACGGGCTTTGGACAATAAACATGTTGCCGATACTAAAGACAAAAAGGCCATAGACTAGCAGAAACAACGCGCAAAAAAAGATGATACGTCTACTCTATCTGGTAAACGTTTTCGCCTAGCAAATGTTATTTGGCAGCTCTTTGCAAGTCTTTCTACTAATGTCACGACACACTGGTTGCAATTTGCTTTCCCAAAATGACTTGCCAATCCAAACCTATTTAAAGAAAAAATATTATAGTCTTCCAAGAAGCGAAGGAGAATACCTGGATCAGACCAGAACGAAACAGTTTTTAGAAACAATGTCTCTGGTATGTACCCTCAAAAAAAAGGTTTTGAGTTTTAGTATTGCCATTCTACTCATTGAATATCTAGCTTCATAATGCAATATAAAAACCGTTTGGTATAAGACAAGTTACTATTATATTAATTAAAAATGATTTCATTGTAAACTTTTTTATTAGACGGTATTTTAAAAAAAATTGCTCCATTCGCTGAAAACCTCACTTGACAGTGGTACACGTTGTGTTCTGCAGCGTCCATTCCAAATTTACAAAACTTGTAACTTTTCAAAGATCCATTTTGAAAGAAAAAAAAAAGTTACTAAAAGTTTTTGTGTTAATGATCAGTTAGTATTATGGATAAACTTTAGGCCTGTTTACCTTTTTTTGGGGCCAGACGCCATCATTGGCGTATACTCTTTGAGCGCATTTGTCTAGGCCCAAGATTTCATATTACAACCAGGCAGTCACCAAAATTTGGAATCAATACCAGTATATAAATTTAACAAATCCATTAACACTGATTCAATAGTTATAATGAACAGACACTTTTTTGTATTGGCAATCAATGCTAATCAGAACCCAGAAGGTCTAAGAAACCTAGGCATTGCTTAGGAACGAAGAATAAGTGTAGTATAAGAGAGATGTTACAAGTGAAAATCCTTTTTTCTTGTCTGGCCTCTGGATTCTAAGACAAAATTATTTAATAACGATATAACTATATCAGTAACGCAAATAATTTGGATTGTTTTTTTCTTACTGAACCATGATTATCACGTCTTTTTTTTCGTTGTTTACGACAATATTGAATTTCATGAATACAATTATTTTATTTTATTTGATGAATTTGATTTTTTACAAATCATTTGGTATGGGGATAATGAACTGATCAAGAATTAACGATACAAAGAATAGGAATAGAATATATAATGAAAAAAATAACTTTCCTTGCATTTTTAGAAAGAATAATCATACACCGGTATTTGATTTATTCTTTCTGAATAGGCCAGACCAATCACCGAAGCCAGACTAGATTCTTGAATCACATCCTCAACTAGTTAAATCACAAAACAAATTGGTAATCACTAACCAACCAAACCAGTAACCACACATAAAACCATATTATATTAACAAATAATAATAATAATAACAATAATAATGATAGAAAATCAAGTACCTCTAGATATAGCTTCATAATGCAGCGACGTATTTTCATACTCCTTCAAAAAAAACTTCTTCTTATTCTCCACCATAAACCTCAAAAAGTCTTCCACATGCTCTCTCAGCGCCGCGACACTCTGCTGGTCCATATTCGTCTGCGCCACCAGCGCCGGCAGCGACACCAGCAGCCTCAACAAATGCTCCGGCCCATACACCTCGCTCATCGGCTTATCCGGGTACTTCTTCATGATATTCAGGTACTGCTGTCGTTCGTATCTGTACAGCAAAATGTTCCCCAACGCCCGGTCAAAGTAATGTTTCAGTCCTTCTATCACCTCCTCAAATATCTCGGCCTCAGCCGATCCAGCTGGTTTCTTGGGGGCGGACCGCGCGTAGGCCTCCAGAACGTCAACAACGGTTATGTCTCGTGGCAGAGGCACGACCTGATGTTCCTTAGTCACAAATTCCCAATCGTCCACCAGAAGCGATTTCAAGGTATCTGGGACAAACAAACTGACTTCCTGTCTTATCGCAAAGTCCTGCTCTTTGGGTTTGGCGCTGTTGTGGTGGTCCGCCAACTTGGCACGTTTATGACTCCGGGTCCCACTCGCAGCACCGCTCTGATCCGCCACCGCTGTTTCTTTCTTTTTCCTATCCACGTCCACAAACGAGTCATTATGATCAGACGGGCCATCAACATCCAAATGCACCGATTTTTTCTTACTACTTGCCGCGAGTGCCATTTGTTTCAGCTCCTTCTGTGTCCGCAAGTTTTCCGAGTTCCACGCAAGCACACGCTCGTTCAAAACCCACTCGTCCCAGGTGGACTTCCAGCCCTTATAGTGCACAAAGTAGACGAGCTTGCCCTTGCTCTCGGCAATCAGTCCGGCGGGCATGTCCTCGGGCGGCCCGTCTGCGGTCTTTTGCTGGTCGCTGCTGCCGGGGACTCGCGTGTATGTTTTGTTTTGTGTGGGGTCGTATATTCGGAGGGGTTTGGCTTCGTAGAGCATGGGCCCATGAAAGGCTAGACATTTTGTTGGAAACGAAGGTGCTGTTGCGGGCATGTTTTTCTGTACTTTATTTTAGTAATTGTTTCTATATATTTGTGTGTTTTTACTGTTTTCGATTTATTCTTTACTATTATTGGTTATTTTTTTTTTGTTTTATTATTATTATTATTTTTTTTGGACTGTCGTGCTGGTTATTTTTTTTTCCTGAAAGATTAAAGGTTGAGTCAAGTCAAAGAATAAAATGAAAGGAAAAAGAAGTTTTTCGTCGCGTTTTTTCAGCTCTTTCTTAAAGCAGATTGGTCATGTGATTTTAAAGGTTAATCACAAATTCGATAATGGTAAATTTTGATTCGTTGCTAGTTGTGGGTGTAGTCGAATAAATATAAATATAGCTGTTTCTGTTGTAGTGTATGATTCATGATCCTTGATCTTTGAAACAAAGAAGTTTGAGGAATGTGAAACTGATAAAGACTACCTCTTTTATATTGTGGAATATGAGTGTGCATTGTTTATTTTAGGACTTGGTAGAATTTAGCTTAGGTCTTAATAGACGCTTTTGTTTGTAGTTTATCAGAAATTAGCTGAACGATAAGAAGATAATATTAGCTTATTACGGATTGTTTGTTCTAGAGTTCAGTGTTCAATTTCACTTAGCAAATTAATACAAAATTTACTGTAGTGGAGTAACTCTGTGTATATTGTATTAGAGTGTCCAGTAATAACAATCAATAAATAATACAATGTCTCCTTAACTTACGAAACAGGGAACTTAGATCAATATTTAACACAAACAGAATAGTTAAAAAATCTATTAATTATAGCAATAAAAAACACATGAACATAAAAATAACAAGATCATAAAAACATTACAGTCGAAAAAAGCCAGCCAATGTACAAAGTAGTAGAATAGCAAAATCGATTTTCTCCTTCACAATAATAAAAAATAAAAAAAGAGGCAGCAGTTAAACAAAGTAAAACTTAGTACACCTTGACATCTGGAAGAGGACGGGTTCCAGCACCGCCGTTCTTTCTTTCCAGGGAACGAATAAACATGGGCCAACCAATGATCAGTGTAGCGGTTGCACCAACGGCTGCGACCTTAGCAAGGGCGACGCCAACATTGGAGGCTTTTGAAGCGTGCTTAGCAGCGACGGCGGAGTATCTGATAGCTGATGGGTACATTTTTGGTGATTATTTGCTGGAGTAGTATTTCAGGTAATGAAAAAAAAGTTTTTGGTAATGCAATTGAGTTAATTGGTTTGTTGATAAGCTGGATGATTTATTGATTGACAATGATAATGATAATGGAAAATGAAAGGTGAAGAAAAAAAGACTCTCGAGAAGTAGGAATTCATCGAGATATTTATATGTTTCTGCAATTGTGCTTGGGTTGAATAAAAGTCTGATGATATCACCATAAACAGCAACCTGCTAGAATAGCATGGAAGCCTTCTTTTTCCCCTCTACGCTGGCCAAAATGAGAGGGAGAGAAAAAAAATGAACTGATCCCCATACCGCACATACCCAAGGCAGTGACACAAAATCATGAGATTTTCTCCCCCACCAATTTTTTTTAAAGCACCCTATATAATTCCAAGTTGCTTGATGTTCACAGAAATAATAGTGGGGAGAAAGAATGCTATGGATGTTCGGAATGTCTTGGGTGTTTTGTGAACACTAAATAGAGCAAGAATCAGATAGAGCAAGTGGGAGTTTTATATTATAACGTGTTTTGGAGTCCTTGTGATTGGGATCATGAGATTTTCTTTAGTAAATTTTACTGTACGTACTACGTAGGTAGGCACTGCTCACATAAAAACAAAATTAAGCTCAAACAATTTTTTTATTCTATGAAAGGAAGAAGGAAAAAAAATCACCTTACTCCCCATTCATTGAACCATTCAATCAACCACACAGAAATGTGCTGAACTCATTACGATGAACAAAAGGTGCAAACCGGATTATGGATTATACATGACTAGTTTGAAAGATTACTTTGGAAGATAACTATTGAGACATGGGAAAGATAACTTTTGTCCTTTTTTTGCAGGAGCCCAAATTTATTTATTGGAGGCAATTGTACTCTGCTTTTAGTAGTCCTTTACAGATAGCAATATGATAATCTACATTATGTAGCAAGTTGCCTGAAATCAATTTATACTCAAGACCGTTCTTCCAGCTTTTTAGAAGTGTGGGATATATCCAGGACAAACGCAAAACATGCAAACTAGCATTTCCAGGCATAAAGAAGCATTAAGTGCGAGGTTTGAATGAACTACGTTATCTCAAAACGTCAACTGTCCGTAACCAGTCTTGCACTCTAAAATGCTTACCTACTAACATGCTATGTTTGATTTGTTTCGAAGAATTCTGTTTTAATATTCTATCTGTGTTGAACAAATTTTGAAAAAACGCTTACGACATTGCGGTATCTCTCTATCACAGAGCAGAGCAAAGCAAAGTGTAGTTGAGTTGCTTGCAACTTTATCTTTTGTCTCATGTATCAAACTTTATATATTATCTACTGGATGGCTAAAGAATCAGTAAAGACTCAAGAGAAATAAGATTCATCTATTTTCATTGTCCGGTTGGTTATTCAGTGCTGAAAACATTTTGCGCTGTTCTTGCTATAACCAAAATTAACGCTAAATGCATAAACTTGCTGTATAGATATTTTGTACTGTACGCTCATACGCTCATATATTTTGGTAGGTTTGTCTGGCATACTTATAAGTTGCATCGTATACTCGTGTCAGATGCGAAAATTGAAATTCAATTCAACTCAACTCAACTCAGTTCAATTCCGCTGAAAAATTGTTGAAAAACTGTGTGTCTAATTGACAAAAGCTCAATGAGCCAATAACTAACTGGCTGGCTGGTTATCCGCCCATTCACCACCAACAACAACAACTAGCACCACTATTGTTTGTATTGTTAAGTTGAGCGAGATTCTAAACTATGCTCAAAGAGGAGTAAACTTGCATTGCCTAGTACTTTTCTTCCATAGTAGCACACAGTAAGATGATAATAAAAAGTTTCCCACATGAAATTGCACTAAAAAAAAATTCATTCTAAATTTACCACTACTGGGCTTTAATTTTCTCTCACTCAACAACAACATTCATTCGGAGTTTTTTTTATTTTCACTTTTTTTTGACTTTTGACTTTTGACCATCCCTCATATATTCCCCTTTTTCAAACAAAAATAAATAAAAAAATTCACCATCCTTCTTCTTTTGAAAAACCCCCCAACTAACTAACGCTAGCACCGGAAACATGTCAGTGGCACCTCCTCGAACTACCAACAAAAAACCAAACGGTGTCGCACCTCCAGCACCAGCGCCAAAAAAATCGGACTTCTACAAATCTGACGCTCCGTCCAGATCATATGCAAACCTTACATCTTCTTCACTAGCAGGCATATTCGGATCTCATGTCTCCCTCGCAGAGCTCGCCGGCGACACCCCATCCGCATCCTCCTCATCCATCGATCTAGCAAACCAAGTTCCCGCAAGACCCAAAAGGCACCAACCCCCTCTGCCCAAACACAAAAGCATCCCATCACTCTCATCCGGCAAAAAAGTCAGACTCTCCGCCGCTGCACTCATCCCGCGCTTGATTGCCCTCTTCATATCCGGCGTCGCCTACGGAGAAATTGCCCGCAACCTCAAGGACAATCACTCGGTCACAAGCGAAACCCTCAACATTGTCATCACCGGGAACTCGCTCCTTTTCTATTTGGGGTGGGGTGTGCAAGGTATATTTTTAGGCTTTTTGCTGCCCTTGTTTGATTTAATAGTCCCCTCTTCCCGCTTGGACTCGGGCAAGGGAGGCGCTGATTGGAGCTCCATCATCCGCGCAATTGCGGCTTTCCTAGGCGTTTCTTACGGTGTCAGGAAGCTGGCGTGGGAATCCTCAATGCAGGTCGCGGTACTCTGGGGCCTGGTTAACCCGTTTTTGTGGTTCATCTTGGACGGCTCGAGAAACGGGTTCATTCTGTCGTCGCTGGTTGGAATTGTGGGCACTTCGGTGTTTGCGTTCTTGTTCCCGTCGCATTTGCCTGCTTTGGACGACCCAATGTATATTTCCGTGGCGGTTTGGGTCGCAAGTGCTTATTTCATTTCAAGCATCTGTTTTGGAAATCTGGGAAGACGGTTGTTGACAATCAATGAAAAGCAACAGTAACAATATGATAAATGAATTGATCACAAAGTAACAATTGTTTATCTATCCCTCTATCTTTTTTTGTTATTATGTTTTTGTTCTTGAGTACATATATTTGATTTGAAAGCCCAACTATATCAACGTATAATTTACACAATTGATTAATCTTTAAACTGTTTCTTGAAAGAAACATGATCTTTTTGTTACAAATTGATGTTATCTCCATAATATTGTAGATACTTTTTTGGAAGCTATACTGGCAGAATACAAAATTCGTTGAACCCCAGATCTGAGCTTAGATTTTTTGACAACGTTTGATCGTTTTGTAACCTAAGTCAATATTAAGCTACATGATAAATTATATTATTTACAAAATTTGAAAGATGATGATGACAATGACAATGACAATGGCGAATCAAATCTCTTGTTTTCTATGCGCCCTAAACGCCAGATACGGCAACTTCCACATCAGAGATTTTTTCGAAAACGAGCTATGAGTAATATTGAAATCATGTTTTTCCAATTTCTGCAAAAACTCCTTCGCAGGAACCGCCGTCAACGCTGGGATAACAACAGCATCCGGCAGCTTCCCACCCAACGGAGTTTTGAGATCATTCATGATCTTTGATGCCGACAGCAGGTGGTCGTTCGCCCGCGTCGCAGTCTCAAACACAATATCGGCAAGCTTGCTGCCCGCCTCCGGGTCGATACCGTCAGTGTGTCCGGCAACGTACCGCAGCACTGTGTCCTGTGAAATGTTCTTCTGCGAAAGCAGGTCGACCGGGAGCGCCACAAACCCCTTAGTTGCGTAGTACATGAACCCACGCAGCAGAGCCGCAATCCCCGTCGCCTGTCCAATGTGCGCCACAAGGTCGTGGCTCTGCTCGGCCAGATCCGGATTTTCAATGAAAAAAGCCGATGCCTTGGGCGACACCGAGTACATCATTTCCTGTGACAAATAGTTGATCTGTGAGTATATTCCTTCCCCGTAGCTGCACATGTTGTCCAGCGACCGGAACGGCGGGTTGTGCGCGTGTGCCTCGCGAGTGTCAATCATGGTGAGGAAGAACCGTTTGGACATGCTGATGTTGTTGAGCAGCGCGTGGGTGAGCAGCACGGCCACAGGCTCGGGCGGCACTTCGGACACCGATTTGGCGGCGAAGATCTTGTTCAGCGTCGTGCGCCAGAAGCTGTAGCGCAGTTTGGACAGCTGCACCTTGGTGGTGGATTCGCTGATTTTCCCAATCTCGAGGTTGAACGCGCGGACGGCGAGATACGCATCGTGGGTCGCAGTAGGGTAGAAGGACCGGAGAATGTATGAGGATCGGTCTTGTGAAGAGAGAAGGTTGGAACATAGGGTCCGCGCCGAGTCGACGGTTACGGCCTTGGAGGTGGAGTAGGACCGTTTGGAAAATAGTGGAAGATGAGTCCTGATGTGCATGGTTTTTGATTGTTGTTGGGTGGATGGGACGGACTGGTGAATCAGCTCCAATCAATCAATCAATAATTCGATCAATTTTACGAAAGATATCAAGTGGGAGACGCAGTTTTGCACAGTTGCTATATTTACACGTGAGAACTTATGACTTAGGGCCCTTCAATTTTTTACCCCGTATTCTTATTGCACTTGTAGCTTAAGACTTACTACTGTAGTATAGAACTTGATCACAACCATGCTTACACCTACTCAATTTATCAGCTATGAGAGCAAAACACTAATGAGTGCATGTCAAATCTAGACTCAAAACCGGATACAATAGCCTGGGAAGTGATTTGTGTATGGCCGAAGATCACATTGTTTGTACTTGATCAGACATGCGTGGTTAGTATACATTGACGTCAACCTGCTCGGTTTAAGCTTAATCTCGAGGACTTCTAGATTGGTATAATATATAATCATTATTATTGATTTATTACTATCATTGACGATAGAGGTGAATGCTCGGAAATTTATTGTTTTTGAATTTTGTATCTTAGGGTAGCCTGGGATTATGAAGTTTTGCTCTTTTGCGTACACCAGTCTTATTTCTATAATCTAACAAGGAAAGTAAGCAAGACTAGCATAAAAAGATGTCAGAAAATCGTGAGAAGAATGATGGAATTAAGCACCTTTATGTTGTACAGTATGTTCACACAATAATTATTGTTCTCATTTATTTCTCAATTTTCATTTTTGATGTTTCGATGTTTTGAATTTTTTTTCTCTTCTAAAAACCTTAATTAATCTTCTTTAATCTTCTTTTCTTTTCTCTTTTTTCTTTCCTTCTCCTTTTTCTCTTCTTCTAATCCAACGAGCTCAAGGCCATCGACCTTTTTGCTTACTCTAAGACAAAACACAAATACACCTTCGTTTTCAACGGATCCATACTCTCGGTTTCAAGTAAGGCGAGCATTCTAAACATCGTGGACTTTTGCATCCCAGATTACAAGGAAGAATGAACATCAAAGATCTGATTGATTTACCAAAGCGACCTAGAGTGTACTTAGACATCTCTATTGGAAACAAACCAATTGGAAGAGCAATATTTGAACTGGTATGTTTGTTATGGTTGTAGCTTGTTATATCTGATTATCATACTTCGTGATAAGCATCATGCACATACCTATCTATGAGATCATCACTTTTACTAACCTGACAATTTTTTTTTCAACTATAGTTCAGCGATGGTATGAATAATTACTCACCTTATAACAAGATCAAGCATTGAAAGGATAACTTCTAACACTTTTTTTTTCTCTTCATCTAGAAGTTCCAAAGACTGCTGAGAATTTTAGAGCACTATGCACGGGGGAACTTGGATTTGGCTACAAAGGGTCCAAATTTCATAGGGTCATCAAGAATTTCATGATACAAGGTGGTGATTTTACGACAGGAAATGGTACTGGCGGTAAAAGCATTTATGGTCCAAAATTTGACGATGAAAAATTTCACCGGCTGCATTCCGAGCCGTTCTTGTTATCTATGGCAAATTCAGGGCCCAACACAAACGGATCACAGTTCTTCGTAACGACTGTTCCAACCCCGCATCTCGACGGGAAACATGTCATATTTGGGCATTTGATTTTTGGAAAAAGCGTCATTCGAAAAATAGAACATACGGAGAAAGGCGCTAATGATAAGCCAATTGAGGATGTGGTAATTACAGGATGCGGAGAAATTCCAGCTGGCGCTAATGTTAAATCTTTTCTGGTTACGGACGGAACTAATGATAACTATGAGGACTTCCCATCGGACGAAATGTCAGTTCAACATGACAATAACGACCCTATCCCTGCCCTCCGTGCAGCCAAAGATATTAAGGAAATTGGGACCAAAGTGTTGAAATCTGGCAACACGGAACTAGCGCTAGAAAAATACCAAAAGGCGCTACGATACATTAACGAATACATGCCGGATCCAACCGACCACCCTGAAGCCACACAAGATTTTCTCAAGCTCAAAATTGCGCTCCACCTCAACGTTGCCCTTGTCTCTCTCAAGATAGGAGATGCCGTGCAGGCTTACAAATCTGCCGGGTACGCTTTGGACGTGCCTATCATCACGGAGCAGGAAAAGGCTAAAGCCTTGTATCGACGAGGGATGGCGAGCCTCCGCTCTAAGAATGAGAACGATGCGGTGAAGGATTTTGAAATGGCGCTAAAAATTGTGCCTGGAGATGTGGCTATCACTACGGAGTTGACAAAGGCGAGGAAAATTATAGCGAAGAGGAAAGATGGGGAAAAGGCAGCGTATTCAAAGTTTTTCAAGTAGGGAAGAAAGGTGAAGGTGATTATGGGTAAATTCTGTTTCATAATTGGGGTTTTTTCAACTATTTTTTTTTCTTTGAATTTTTTTCTTTTTTGGACTTTTTTTTTTTATTTTTTTCTTCTTTTTCATAGGCATTTTCACTTCATTGTTTGGTATACCATTATATCAATGTCAATCTCGGTCTGCTACATAATATAGAACTATACACACTCAGAGCGAAATTTTTATATGCATATATAGAGAGTAATTGGTCTAGTATCTGTGTAGAGCATAGAATAATGAAATATTTGTTTGTTGAAGTATATTTTAAGTCGTAAACCCATCAAAGTCCTACCATAAGTAAGCGGTGGTTATTATTTGTCAAAAATTGTAAGCTGGCGTTTGAGTATGTGCTATGTGTACTTGTTTGAATGGTAAGTCCCTGTTTGATAAAATGCAGTTATTGGGGTGTAAGCGAAAATTGGAAGAAGGGTCCCTAGTGACAGGACAGTGGTTTTGAGTCGGGTATAGGCGGGACGAAAAATCTGTTGCACTTTGAATCTTTATAAATCGTACACGTTCATGTTAGTGCATGTGAATGTTTATGTATAAATTTAGGTATTGTGTACCGTAACTTTAACCTTTTATTCATCCTCAAGAAATGGCAAAAAAACCTTTACCATCTACACGAGCCAAGATGTGCTCCGTGTAGTCTCCATATGTACAAAGCTCTTACCCGCCGTAGTACCGGCTGCCAACGTGTAGAGAAGAGATAATGGAACGGGGAGAGGCCAGGGGGCCGGAGGAGGGGGCTAGAAGGATTTGAGATTTTTGGGGGGTTGCGTGTTAGCCAGCCAATAGCTGTGCGTAGGCGCGGTATCGATAAGGAAATGATAAAAAAAGGGTTAAACCCTGTCATGACCTTTTTGTAAGAATGTCGGGACCGGGCTAGGGATTATGGGAGGAGGTAGTGGTATGGCCCATGTGTGCGGACTTGTGGAAAAGAGGTTGGATTTGGAGGATGTGAATGCTGTTAGGTATGGAAATATGATGGGTTGATGGTTTATGTGTGGTTGTAAACGATTAAGATAGTGTTAAGGGTCCAAGAAACTCGAAAGTTCACGATATCACCCACCTGCATTTTTACAACCTTCAAAAACGAACCTGCAGCGCCTAGAAATCAATACCCAATCATTAGTACGTATTCCTAAAGACTTTTGGCCCAAACAAACAAATGATTCCCGTACACCCCATTCCAACTGTGACAGCCAGTCTTGGGACGACAAACCTTGGGCGAACCCTCCAATCAACCAATCCACACTCACAACACCCGTGTCCATTTCACCAATATCCAATTCCAATTCATTTACCAGCTTGTAGATATTCCGACAACCACGATCCCCCAAGCCCGTGTGTCCCCGTTGGAGGCCCCGTTCGTAGCTACAGAACGTATTCGCAACCTCTACGATTGGAAAGACGAGGGTTACCGAGGTGTGGCGGGCGTTGGAAAACGTTCCGTGTAACTGCGGAGATGACAGGTTATGAAATGGACCTTTTTTTTGTACGTACTCGCTTATCTACAGTATAAGTTTACGTAACAGTACTTGAAAATGGGACTAAGAATTTGACAGAGTTATACAGTAGAGATACGGTAGTTATGGGGTTGTGTATACTGCACTAAGTCTGCATAGACGTAGGTCGATGTTGTAAGACCGTAGTCTGTGAAAACTCAATTTGAGTTGGTTATAGTACGCTTTTAGAAGCGTTGAAGAAATATGGATTTGAACAAGCACAAACTGTACTGGATTTATGATAGATATGTTATTAGTTTAGCTGGCAAACAATCGTGTGGTGGAATCAATAGTGTTCATAGGATAGCTTATGATCAGACATTAGCCGTACTTAGCATAGTTTATCAGGGCTTATATTATGTTCACTTTGTGTACTTTGTACTATATACTGTGCTGTATATGAATCAGCAGCTATCGAAGATGACTCCATGACTCAGAGAGTTCTGGAATTGAGTCTTTCCTAAAACGTTCTGGAATTGAGAGCCACTATAAAGCCTTTGCAAAAGAGTGTTAAATTTATGTGCCGTTTTCCTTTGCATTTGCTTTACTGTACAAACGGGATTGGGAAAGACGGTGTGGTACTATTTTGAGAAGAAGAAGAAACAAATTATTGACATCAAGAGTAATTTAAGAGTCTGTATTATAATTGCATGTGTGTCATTGAAATGCCCAGTCAACAGTAATCAATAGAACATAACATATTGGATTAGTCCTTTACAACCGCCCACTGCTGTAGTAATTACAATTGAGATGTGTGCACCTTTCTAAAGCTATAAATTGCGACAATTCACAACCTCGTACCAGTCTCTTGCTACTCCCTCAAAATATATCATACTTGCTACTTTTGTCTAATATATCATAAACTCATCTAACCAAATCAACATCCAGACCTCTCAACAATGCCTGAACTTTCAACCAACGATCAATCAGTTTTATCAATGTTGCTTTCAACATCCCAAGACATACCCGAATTCGGTCCCATCCCACTTCCCCAATTCCACACCCCATCGCGTCCCGGTCCCCACCCCCACCCTGACACCGACCCCGCTCTCACCGACCTTCTTTCCCTTCACCAGCAAATCCTCACCCTCACAACCGCCGCCGACGCCTCCCCCACCGCGTCCCAGAAACTCGCCCACCTTCTCTACGCTGAAGACCTCATTACCGAGTTCATCTCGGCCCATCCCAATACCGCTGCCGCGTACAACAACCGCGCGCAGATCCGGCGCGACCAGCTGGCCGTCAAGGCGACCGCGGACCCGGAACTGGCAGCAAGAATTGTAGAGGATTTGGAAAAGGCGGTGGAACTGGCAGAGGCAAAAGGCGATGTTGCTGTTATGGCCCAGGCGTATTCGCAGCTGGGAGCGCTGGGGTTGACATCGCCGAGCGAGGGAGTGGAGGAGTGGGAGCAGAAGGAGAGGGCGAGTAGGAACTTATATTTGGGAGGAAAATATGGGAACGAGGTGGCGAGGGAGGCCGCAAAAGTGGTTAATCCTTATGCAAAGTTGTGCGGTGCTATGGTGGGGCAGTTGATGAATCGAGGTAAGGAAAGTGAGATGGAGTGTAAGTTTGGTCAGAAGAAAAGCGAAATTGATGATCAGCCGCTGTAGTTGTCTGTATAAATGTAGCAATATAGATACTCTGTATAGTTAAGGTGAATCAATATGAATAGTGTGCTTACTTCCATACTGTGTGAAAACGTTTAAAGCTATCGTAGCGCGCGGTACTTTTGAAATAAAAGTCTATCAGATTCTGATCTTGATACCTGGATAAAGCCGAAAGCAAGTACAGTACGTACTGAAAGCATGGCAAACATGCAAATTTTCATGTCATCCAAACATAATTATAGCTCTGTACTAAGATATTTTTAATTATGTCATAGCAACAGGAGTTACCAGATGTGAGCTTCCAGATAAATGAGATGTTAATTCTTCGATCCGATCGCTTTATTCTCCTCATTGATACGGTTTTAGAGCCTTTGCACAGCTAGCGAGATGGCATTAGCATGGGGGATTAGGAGATTTTTCTGTCTCGATTTGGATTGGTACATGACCACAGCTGTTTTGTTCTTAGATGCTTCTGGTTTAAAGTGTAAAGAAATCTTTTACGAATTGTAAAGCAGAGATGGAATATTTACGGTGTAGGTATTATGCATACATTCAGTATGCGATACAAGATAAGCGTGAACCTGGTACAGTGGCCGTTGTGGCCATGTTCGCAAGGCTGAAAACTATTAGCTGAACGTCATTGTGTCTTTATTTTTTTTAGATTAATCTCAATACTGCAACCATTGTAAAAAAAACGTTCATTGGTCTAGGCCTAACGCTCGCTTTTTATCTGAGCGACCTGTCAAAATCGTTTAAAAATAGCTTCGAACTACTTTAGCACAGCATTCAGCCGTTTACTGTCAAATATTTCAGGAAATACCGGAAATACCGGAAATAACATATCGGAGATAATATAATATGTAATGATGAAAGTTCTCTTATCTTTTTTCTTTTATTTAAGACTGGATCAACTCCTTCCATTCAGATTTTGATTCATTTTAAACTTCAACTTTCGAGCCTATATCGATCATATTAAAGAAACATTCTTTTTAGTACATCAAAAAATATCAAGAAGTGAAAAAATGTTGTACACTCATGCATCTCTCATTACTGTGAATGAAAAACGAGAAGTTATAATGGATGGTGCCATCCTGGTAAAAGATGGATCAGACATTATTTCAGATATTGGAAAGACTGCTGAGCTAATTGCAAAATACCCCGAAGAAAAGGAAACTGACTTAACTGGCCACATCATTATGCCAGGCTTGATCTCACTACATGTTCACTTGGCTCAATCCCTAATCAGATCCGCTGCTGACGATCTTGAACTCATCAACTGGTTGTGTGATCGCGTTTGGCCCATGCAAGGAAATTTCACCGAAGAAGATGGCTACGTCGCAGCCCAACTCACTATCACCGAAATGCTCAAATCCGGAACCACCTGTTTTGTCGAAGCTCTATTCGCGGAGCGCTACGGTTTCGAAGGTGCTGTCAAGGCTGTTGTCGAATCTGGAATTAGAGGATGTCTTGGTAAAGTTGTCATGGACCAGCCCCGTTACGCAACACAGAGTGGGATCAGCATGCACAAAGGTCTAATTGAAGACGAGAGCTCGCTGGAAAAGGTCCTTGAATGTCATGAAAAATTTGACGGGCTGGGAGATGGTCGTGTCGAGGTATGGTTCGGTGCAAGAACACCCGGTGGAGTAAGCGAAGAGCTGTACAAGAAAATGACCAAAATAGCCCGTGAAAAAAATATCGGAATCACTATGCATTGTGCCGAAATCAAAGCTGATCGCGACTTCTTTGCTTCTAAAGGACACACTCCCATGACTTACTGTCAAGAAATGGGTCTCCTCGGCCCCCGTACTGTCCTTGCTCACATGGTCCACCTTGACGATAACGATATTGATATTTTATCCAAGACCAAAGCCTCAATTGCCCATTGTCCAACTTCCAATGCCAAATTAGGGTCTGGTATTGCTCGTGTCCGTGAATGCCTCGAGAAAAACGTTACAGTTGGTATTGGCTGTGACGGATGTCCTTGCAACAACGTCATGGATCTTCTCCAAGAAATGAAACTTGCCTCTCTTCTCCCCAAAGCCGTACATTTCAAATCCGACATTGTAACTGCCGAAACCGTCATTGAAATGGCGACCATCCAAGGAGCCAAGGCGATTGGTCACGAAGACAAACTTGGGTCTTTGGAGGTTGGTAAGAAGGCTGATTTCATTAGTATCAACTTGTCCGATAAGATCTACGGCGTGCCTATGAGAGATCCAGTCTCGGCTGTGGTGTACATTGCGACTGGTGCAGATGTGGAAACGGTCGTTGTTAATGGGAAACTTGTGATTGAGAAAGGAAAGATTTTGACAGTGGATGAGAAGGATGTTATTAGAAAAGCTCAGCTACATGGGGAGCAGGTTAGAGAGCGAACTGGGATCCCTATGGGAGGCAGATGGGAAAAGGTCTAACGTTTAGGGACTTGATGCTAACGGACAGTTGTTATATGTTTTATTCGATTTTGTGTCTTGTTCTGTGATTTATTTACTGTATATTGTGCTTTTTCATTTATGTTTTGTTTATATTCCTGATAGAAAATAAAAGTGTTTTATGTTATAATAATAGCATTCCTGATAGAAAATAAAAGTGTTTTATGTTATAAAAGAGTTAAAGAGACTCATTGAAATCCAGAATTGCCTTGCACGATACGCAGTGTACAGTAAGTAAGATATTTCACCGATCTAGAAAATTCTCTGTACCTGATAGTCCTCTACTTCGCATCTGCGTTCATGGTTTCAAAACCCGAAATAGGCTATTAAATTTTACTCTTATGAAAATTGTCAACTGGGCTACATTTCAGTTGTTATATTGTTGCAACCATCGCCAGTCCATGTGCCAAAAACAAGCAACTTCTAAGCATTGCTAAAGATTACCGGTAATACTTGACAAAATCATTCAGCTCTGAAATGGTGTAACCTCTGTTGTTGATGATGGTAAACAAGTCCTACAACTGAAATTTAACACAAAAGTCTAAATCTATAGTATTAAGCTCTAAATAGTAAGCTTTTATTCACGTGATATACCAGGACGTATTGGTGGTGATGGCTGAAATTAAAATTTTTCCTCCAGTTAGATTTGTTTCCTTTTTACACCTCCTCCGCCAAACTCAAGCATCTTACATTACACCAGCAAAATGTTGTCAAGAATATTTGGGGCGCCACGTCCCATTATGAAGACTTTGGTGCAGCCGATGGCTGGTCGTTTCAGATCGACATCTGCCGTCACCTCAACACAATCCACCAGCACATTACTGCAACAAATGATGAAGAATGAGCTTTCATCTCACAAACCTCAGTCAGAAATGGATATGGAATTCGAATCATTGCTGGGAAGCGATTTCCCATTGTTTCTTCGTGACGCTAAGAAGTTGAACAGCACAAGCCTCAACCAACAAAACGCGGAACAACCCCCTGCTCCTACTCTCTCACTTTCGGGTACTCCTTTGTACTTGTACTCAAAGCGCAATAACGTTCGCACTGTGCTTCCATTCAACGCCAGTAACGAGGAGAGCTACCTGGCCGACGAAGAATATGTCGATGAGGACATTGATTACATTAGAATTCGCAAAAGCGACGTTGTCAGAGCCTTGTACCAACTCATTGGCTACGAAAAACCCGAGATGAGAGAATCCCCTGGCGCCACCTCTTTTGCTAGAATGATCCACGCCACAAGTGTGAAGAGAAAGAGAAAGCTAAAGATGAACAAGCATAAGCTCAGAAAGAGACGTAAGGCTCAACGTGCTCTTCGTAGAAAGCTTGACCGATAAATAGGCTGAATGATGTGGCAGAGGTTATGGATATTTGCGGGTTGACTTTTTTTTTTTGAAGTACTTTTCGATCTTAGACGAATGAAATTGCTTTTGTATATAAATAAGTAATCAAATAATAAAAATCAAAAGATATTTGGTTATATAAATGATTAATGGTTGAATGCAACAATGGTTTATACCATTGGATGATGATACTTTCGTAATTGTTCAGCGACTTTGGTATTATTGCCTCTTAAAGTGTCAGTAGTGTCAGTAGTGTCACTACTACTATCATTGAGATCCGATACATTCTTAAAGTTGCCCATAGAATTTTCATACTTCTTCTTAAGTTCTTTTTTGTGTTTTTTACTTTCAATACTTTCCAATTCTATAAGCCAGTCAGTAACGAGGTTAATCCATCGAATAATCACTCTTGCACATGTAGCGAACCCATTCCAGAATCCTGGCTCAAAAGTTTTCATTTCGTTCTCGTCTTCAAAAAACTGCTTACCCAAGACCCCAGCCATTTCACGCTCGCGCTCTTTGCCAGCAATACGGTCGTCCCATTCTTGAACGACTACCAGGGCCAGCGTTAGGGCAACCCAAGCCAGGCAATCGGTCCATTCATAGACCCAAAGGTTAGTTAGATCGACGACAAATAGAATTATGGGACTTGAAGCCGCTAGCACAGCTAGGATGGTCTCCCATGTCCACCGGCCTTTTGTTGCGACACAAAAAACAAACATCACACCGAGCGAGATCTGAAAAAGGTACGCAAAGGTTTGAAGCGTACTAGGATCGGAATTGAAAAGTGACACGCCGTAGATTGACTGCCCAATCACTATAAGCGTTCCTCCGACCCACAAAACCAGGCGTTTCTCTTTCTGTCTTGCAAAAAGTGACATTGCAACTTGTAGATGGGCCATGTACATTATAGACAAGTAAACAAGACTTACTGTGTGTGTTCGCGGCCGGGCTTTGACTATGTACCGAGCTTCTAGAGCGTCCATGTATCCGTATCCATGCTGATTTTTGAGTATTTTGAAGAAAAGGCATGTTATTGTAATCATGTAGCACGAAGTGCATATCAGAGCGGTTTTGTACAGACACGGTCTTTTCTTCCATTGAAAGGCGACCACGATGCATGTTATAACCCAGCAGAAAAAAGATGATGCGGCAAGAGCGTAGAATAGTGGAACGACAGACATCTTGAAACTTCCGTCTCTACGAGATACCCAAGCTGTCCATTCTGATGTTGCGTTCTTGATGACCGATCCCCCGGTTAGATTGGGTGTGAGCTTGGCTGAAAATAGGGCAGGACGACCGTTGATGCATCGAGGGTAGAGGGTGGCTGTGGCTGTTACCACAATCGTGGCATCACTGTTAATGACGAAAGTGCCCGGACTGAGAGTGTGCGGAGAGCAGTAGGCCATTTTGAAAGTTGATCCGGACACAGGGCTACGCCAGATGCCTTGCTGTGGAGGAACATCCGGGTCAGGTATGGTGGTTTGAACTTCGGAGAGGTAAGAGTGGTGCGAAACTACTGATGCTGCTGGTAAGGAAGTTGTGATGGTGAATGCTGAGGACCTTGGGTTTTCAGAAGATGGAATGTGGGGCGATGATGAATAATGTGTGGATTTGGCTGTGGTTGCGGTTGCAGTTGTTGTAGGAAGTGAGAGAGATGTGGAGGGGACGTGGGTACTAAAGATGGATGCTGGAGATGCTGATATGCTTGTTGGTTGTGTGATGCCGGAGGCCAGGTGAGATGCAATTGTCGAAGTGGCTACGACTATAGATGGTAATAGAGTCATATCCGTTTATGCAAGGACATTGAAGCCTAGATAATTAATGAGTGTATATTAGTTAGTATTACTTGCAAAGCAGATACGATCTGCCAAACAGTCACCAGTATGTCAATAATATGATCGAGACAATTTAGACTTTTGTATTCTTGATTATGAGCAATCCATGAAAGATTATCAATGAAATGGAGGAAATGAAAGATGTTTATATAAGTGCATACTTTATATAATTGATGGTAAAATTGATGTGGGTATTCTAGATGTAACAAAAGGCTTAGATGTCAATGCGTTTTGGTGGGCATTAAATCTACAATCTGGAGGTTTAATCTTTGAAACATACTGTAAGCCCCTGGTGGTTAATGAATTTCCTGAATCTGTTCTACGACGTATCAACACAGAGCATACACCAGAGTTGCTGTTACAGAGCATAAAATTTTATCAAGGCAGTTCCATTGATATAGTACAGGGCTAAAATTTATGGTTATTACAGGATTTTCTCAATTATTTACTTATGGTTGATTTTTTATTCTACAATAGGGAGGGCCTATTTCAAAAAATTGATTCCATCAAAATTACTACCGTTGATGCATATACTGTACATCAAAATCTCAACCTGCTATATACCAAGAAGTGAAGTTTACTTAAGAGTTGTGATATTGGTAGATCCATAAGGTGAATATCATATCCTGTTTACGGAAACCACTAATATATTCGATCACTAATAGCTTCAAATGCAACACGCATTTGTAAATTTGAATCTGATCAAATGTTTGTGAAATCGCATACACTATCCGGGCTTCAGGTTTGGCAGAGTTTCTCTTTCTTATATATATCTACAATGTAATTTCTGCAATTTTTAATTCAACAAAAAACACTCAGGGTCCAATGTTTGTCATTTAAAGATACAAAATTAATTCAAGTTGTCAAAATGCATTTTTAGACTGACTGACTGGCCATCATCGCTTTACATACAGTAGATACGGTACAGCATTATCTGTAGCTAAATTTACTGTTCAGCTTAGATGGCCTGTAATATTTATGTAATTCTTAGGTAATACGTAAATTTACTCAATAGCGTAAAATTTCATCTACTTTGGAATTTGTATTGTTTCTCTCTTCCCCCTGAAAATTTGCAAAGGCAAAAAGATCCACGGTACAGTTTGCTATGGGTCATTTCAATATTTGCGTACTAATTTAGCTTGAATCAGCCTGTGAACAACAGTCATAAATCTTTCAAAGCTTTGCGCTAAAGCTGTCCACCGATCCTTCTCTACTGGTTGGGCTCAAGCCTTGTACTAGGCGTACATACTGTATTATTGTTATTGAGAACAAAGGCACGCTTGTGCAGAATTGGGAAAAGACATGGAAAAGGCTTAACTGAATTCAATTCGTAGTTTCGGTTTTCCAATATTACTGCCTGGGGCATATTTCATCGTCTTTTTTCCACAGAATCTTTTTGATTCTTCTCGGTTTATTCACATTATGTAGTATGTATTGGATTAAACTAGACCTTAATAAATTAGCGTCTGACAATTTACCTTTGCATTTTCATCGTCCTGGTACGCGCAGGAAACTTTATAAACAGTTGGTTCGGATGCAATTTAGCATAGAATAGCATAGTTTAGCATAGTTTAGCTCACTTATAGTGCGCCTTGTATGTTTTTTTATTTTATTTTAAGGAAATGTCCACACAAGGAATTTTCTCTCTTTCTACTTTTTTTTCGATTTTTTTTCTTTCTTCTTATACAACTTTCCACTTTCTTTTCCAGTTTCTTTATCATATTTGTCTGGCCAAACACTGCAACCAGCTCTATTGATACAACCACCAGTCAGCAGGATTTACCACAAACACCTTTGGCATATTCGGCGTTTGTTGGCTGGACCTTTTTTTTATATTTTCACTGCTGTAACAACAAAGCTAACTAGAGACTGGTTTGGCATCACAAAACAATGAAGAGTTTCTAGCACTATATACACATTTTTGCATAATATTTCCGTCAACATAGTTCAAGTTATTTTGCGCTTTCTTTAATCTCACAATGGCTAGTACCACCACCACCACCTCTACTACTACTACTACTTCTTCTGTTAATACAACAACTAAGACTACCGCAATAATAGCAGCAAATTCGCCGAATGAAATCACCTCGAATTTCGAGTTTCTATCTTCCAATCCTTTTCCATCATCTTCGCTTGCTACACAACCTATAAGATCAAATTCTACGCCAATCGACTCTGCTATAGTATCAAATTCATACGTCTCAAGAACCGCTTCTTCTCCAAACCTCTCTCACAGCAATACTCACCATCTGTCTACACCAGTACCCAACATCAAGTCGACCTCTAATACCCTTATCAACGATTTGCATATTTTTCCTCATCACCCAAGTCTCCACTTTTCCCATTATAATCAGCGAATAGATAGCAAAAACCGCATTTCAAACTCCTCATCTAACACTGTCGTCACTAATTCAACCTTTACTACTTCCGACCGCTCCAGCACCGCAAGTAGTAACACCAACACATTATACAAACCCTGCATTTATAATAATAATACTAATACTAATACTAATATAATAACGGCAATAGACATCATAAACGACTACGCGGACTCGTTGGATTCCCTTTCGGTCATTTCGAAATCATCAGTGTCCAAAACTCCCACACCTGTCCCCACTGCTGGTGAAGAAGATGCCGTGGTCCACCCAATTTTTGTCCCATCCTCAAAAACTAACCCAAAATCACTCATAACAGCCCCTGATGCATCTAGAGACCGCTACGGTTTCAAAAAGGAATCTCCAAGTATAACACAGCAGCAATATGATCAATGGTACAGCCAATACGAACCATATATTCAGCGGAGACGTGCAAAGTGGACTAAGCTGATGCAGTCATATAATATACCCTTGACCAACAATGATCCTGTCATATTTCCTCCCAGAGAAAATGACAAGGTCAAGAGGTATGTGAGAAAAGGTATACCTGCAGAATGGAGGGGAAACGCTTGGTTCTATTATGCTGGAGGAAATGAAATTCTGGATAAGAACAAGGGGGTATACGATAAGCTGTGTCAAGAAACAGAATTGAGTGAAAACGGCGGAGGTGGAACTGGGGTTGACGATTCTGAGGTAATAGAACGTGACTTACATCGGACTTTTCCTGACAATGTCTACTTCCGATCGGAGATAGGAAAGGACGGTACGAGAGAAGTAAGCGACGAAACTGCCATGATTACCTCACTTCGCAGAGTGCTAAAATCGTTCGCTAAATATAGACCTAAAATCGGATATTGTCAAAGTATGAATTTTATAGCGGGACTTTTGCTTTTGTTTTTGTCGGAAGAGAAAACGTTTTGGATGCTGGTCATTATAACTGAGAAGTATTTACCTGGTGTACACGACCTATCGCTAGAAGGTGTCACAGTTGATCAAAACGTGCTTTTGCTTTGCTTGGCTCATAGCATGCCAAAGTTGTACAAGAAGTTGGTTGGAAATGCGTTTAGTAATTCAGAAAATACAGATGTTCAACCACCATTCACCCTTTGCACAGCTGCTTGGTTTATGTCTATATATATTGGGATCTTGCCTATTGAATCTGTGTTACGAATTTGGGATATTCTCTTCGTCGAAGGATCAAAAACGTTGTTTAGAGTTGCTTTGATGATATTTAAACTGTGTGAACGGAAAGTGGATACCTTAACACCCTCTACTCATCAGCAACTCAGAAAAGGTCACAGCCATGGGCCATCAGAGTTGGACCCTATGGAGATATTTTCAATCATTCAATCTGAGCCCAAAACGATTCTCGATGTCAACGGAATGCTTCTTAAGTGCTACTCACATAGGAAGCTGAAAATTCAGCAGTCCGAAGTAGAACGGCTGCGCCGGATAGTCAGAGAAAGAAGAAAAACTGTAGCGTCTGGAAATAGTCAAAGGCAGCAGCAACAACAACAACGGCAGCAGACAATTGGAGGCTCGTCCAGTAATACAAGGCCTATGGGTGATTCGTTTTCTATGATGAACGAGGAAAGAAGACCGGATAATGCGTCGCAAAGTGCGAGTTTGTCTGGTGACAGACCGAAAACGTTAAGTAAAATTATGTCTATTAGAAGATCGAAAAGGTAATAAATGATGATTAGATTTTTTTTTGAAAATGATTTTTTGAAGAATCATTAAATTTTGTTGTCGATTTAATTTTGTTTGCTTTGTTGGTTTGGTTACAGGATGATGTTAATAAAACGAGTAAATGAAACCAGTCAAGTAGGTAGTTGATGGCCTACTGATAAAAACGCATATACTATAGATGTTTTAATTCAATGGCTCCTTAGAAGTATCTAGTATTTTGTCAGGTTCGGATTTACTGTGCTATGAATCCAAGTCCGGCATATGGAAACCTATCTCTAACGTCAATTAGATCAGTATACAGGCGCATATAAGTTACTATGCTTAAGAAACCGCCAAGTTGTAACGTAACGCTCATACACGATATATTAATATATCAAATTAGCATACACAAAGCTATCTATCTAAACAGTCAAAAGTTGATAATATATACCAGTATGTATTTTTTCCAGCAAAACAATTTTTGAATAAAAAAATAAATAGACTCCCATACAGCGTACAATACCCAAAACCAAAAAATGTCAAACACTTTCCCTATTTTTTTTTTATTTTTTGGGCAAAAAAAAGTGTAAACCCTGCACACAAACAGATATAGAAAGAGAGTGTGACAGTGTAAAGTATGGGTGATCGTAGAAGATCAAGATGAAACTTCATAATGAAAAGTGAAAAAGAAAGCGACACATAGTATAATATAAGTCATTTTTATTATTTTTTCCAATAATACTTCTACCTAATTTTTCATCTCCTTTCCCATTTCCTTACCATCTCGAAAATGAAAAATGGAAAAAAAGAGAAAGAGCTCCCTCCAATCTTAGCTTGTTGTTGGTTTATTATTGGCAAGATATGATTTAACAAACTCCTCTACTTTCTTCTTCCTCTCCTTCGTCAGCGCTTCCGTTCCCTTCCGTCCCCTCTTCCGCTCCTTTTCTATCACAATTTTTGTCAGTTTATGTGCCAATTTCGGGTCTGACTTTACCAGTTTCGAGACGAGCCTTGCTATTGGATACTCTTTTGGTTTCGTGCTTGACCCAGATCCGGACCCAGATATTGATCCTGTCCTCGAACTCGATTTTGCCCCTGACGAGCTGTCTTTCGAACGGTGTGTGGTATCTACTGATTGCTGACTTTTCAATTTGGTATTTTGTGCCACGGCCTCGGTTGCAGACGCAATGATTTGGTCAAGTTTTAGTTGGTATTCCGATTTGGCTGGCGGGTTGGGAACGACGACTACTTCTGGGACAACGGGTTTGGATATGACTGGTTTGGAATAGCTGCTGTTGGGGCCGGTTGGTATTGTTGAATCTTGGAGTCCCAGAGAGACATTGAAGGTACTGGCGGGACCGGTTGGATAAGGCCCGTGTCCACCGTAGGAGTGTCCATTGGTTGGGTACGCGGGAGGGCGAGTATGGATATGAGATATAGGGTGTCGATTGAACTGCTTGTAGGCTCTGTAAGTATATGTGGTATGTGCGGTAGAATGGTTCGCTGATTTATTGTTGCTGGTATAATATTCATCGTTGTCAGAATGGTTACGCGGGCTTGCCGAGCTGTTGTTGGGACTGGTGGTGCTTCCACTCCTGCTATCTGTATTGTAAGCTTTAGGTCCTGTTGGTGGTTGAATTTGGGGCACTTGTTGGGTAGGTGGTTGTAGCTGCGGCTGGGCATCAGGTTGTGGGCTCAGCGACTCACTCGAACTTTTCGACCTCCTTGGGATTCTATAAGCCATCTCTAACGTACTCCAAGATTTTAGCAGTTTCGAAGCCAAATTATTAACTTCTTCTATATCCTCTTCATTATTACTGTCAGCAGTTATACCATCGTCAACTAGTTTAGTAATCACTCTTTCTATGCCCGAAGCTTCGATTTTGTTTCGCGTCAATCTAGGCCACTTATCCAAAATTTTCAGTATCATAATAATCAACTTCGGGTTAGACACATGTTCCTTGATCAACCTTGAAAACACTTCGTAGCCATGCATTCTCATGATTTTACCTTGAATTGCTGAATCATCACATTCCGAAATTTTCCTCACCAGTTTTAATACTTGAGCCGAATCCTCAGATTGCATTAACATGGTCATTACACCCGACACAGTTTCCATAGTTAATGCGGTTCCATCAGAGCCTGTTCCATTTGTCTGCACTTTACCTCCCAATAATCCCACACAATTAGGCTCGCCACAGTGACAAACTTGAGCTTCAGCGCCGTATCGATCTACTTTATAATCAAAGCAAATTTCCTCGCCGGGCTCAATCGATCTGACACAAAATATTCCCATTCTTACTTTATCTCCAACAATCCATTTTTGTACTTCCGCGTTAGGTCTGCACGAATGATTGATAAATCTTGCCAAGTTTCCCTTCTTTGTAGCATCAATGAACTCTCCATTCTGTAACAACATGAAATAAAAGTGATCATATCCCTCTGCTTGATACGCTTTTTGACGGTTGAAAAACTCTTGCTCCGTTACCACCTCTCCTGCGTACTCAGCGATAAAGTCTTGCGACGCGATATACCTCTTTGCTCTGATACCCATCCCTTTATTCTCCGTTTTAAACAGCTCAACTCTTTGCAATATACTCTCCGTCGTTGCTGTTTGGAATCTGTTATTGGTGCATTTGTGATGAATACATTCCGAGTTCGTCAATCGATTGATACAGTTTTCGCCACATCGCTCATTGGGCGGGGCAGCTGGACAGTCACAAGGCAACGAAGGGTAATGTGTTTTACCTAAAGATTTCGGAATATATACACATGAGGGTATAGTTTCGTATGCGCGATACAGTGCATCGTGGGCACCCATTGCTGATGGAATATTCAAAAAGCGGGATCAAAAATTTGATTGTTTATGCTAAGAGAAAAAAAATTGTTTTGACAAAATGCAAAAGTTTATGAAAAGTAGGAAAATTGAAATAAGTAGGATTGAAGGGAAAAAACAAAGCAAAAATAATTAGAGAGAAAAAAATGTTAAGCACACAATATTTGCAAAGAAAGAACGAAGTGGAAGGTGGATAGAAAAAACATGCCAAAAAAGTTGGTAGGTGGTTTTCACTTGGACTTTCTATGATTACATTTATGTGTCAGAATGGTCATTACAGCAAGTTCAGTCTTAAGGGTCTTAGGGAAGGACTAATGAACATTGAACCATGCAGATAGGCGTCTATTTGGCGATATCACGCTAATTAGAACTACAGTAATATATCTCAACAATGTGATGGAGAGCCTACACACAGTAGAGTGTATAGAGTTTGCCATGTCTTGTCAATTTCTGTATACCGCTAAATAGAAATGCAGTAGATTATTCTGGAATAGCCATATCACACAGAGTGGCAACGCGCAACATCAGATTGAATTGTTTAAGAGCTATAACCCTTTTGAAGTTTCTGGAATTCAATGGCACCAGCCTGTTCGCCCAGTTCAGCTTGAAGAAGCGCTTCTATCTTGGTCCAAACAGCAGGTGAGATTCCTTTGCTCGTAGTTTCTGGCGCTGACTCTTCAACAGCTGGTTGTTCCTCGACAGCCCCAGGAATGACTATGAAAGAAAGTTCATTGCCATCTCCCAGACTCATCACTTTTGCTGAGTCCTTAATGACCTTTCCTTTAATCAAGAACTTTGCGCCCTGCAGACTGACCAAATCCTTCAAATCCAACAACGTCGAATCAGACGTCACATCAACCTCTTCAGTTCTGCTAAACTTTGGTGGTTTCAGCGATTTCAAGCTTACTTTCACCCTTTTCTTTTCTTTTATAAGATCGCTGCTACCGCCGCTGCGACTCTTCTTCAGCTTATCTTGAGGCATTTTGGCCAAAACCACAGGCGATTTGTGTGATGAGGAAACATAGTTTTCTGGAAATTGACGGTCTTTTGTGTGCAGTAAATGGAGAAATCCATTTGCAAAAGTCAATTCATCGATTTTGGTGGCCATTGTAGATGTAGGTATTGTCAGTGTTGATGTTATAATAGGTAGTTGTTGAACACTTAATGGGGTTGGGTTGTGTGTGTAAAAGTTGTTGAAAACGTGTACAGGATAGTTAGTAAATAAGCTTTTTAAAATGTGACTTAGATTTTGATTTAGTTGCTTATCCCAAGTCTTATCCCCTATTGTTCTTGAGTTATCAAAAGTCTTAACTCGCTATCCCGTATAAGAACGGCTTTGCAATACGGAAGGAATTTTCATCAAATGCTACGAGACATAGATTTGGGTTGGATGGGAACTCTTTTCAGTGCGTAAGCAACACAAACTGATCGCGCATAAACAATGTCAGTAGCAAAATCTGACTTACTTATACTTAGCTAGTTTGGTCAATTTGACACCCCAACCATTTACTGAAAATTTTACAGAGCCCAAAAAAGATATCTTAATAGGCAGGTATATAGCCTTGGGCAGCGATCTTTCTATCGAAATGTCTAGTGAGACTGGACAGCATTCATATTTGCAACACTATTTTTTCACCCCTCATCTTTGCGATTTGTATCCATTAACGTATCTCTGAAGTTGTCAACTTTGTATCGATATGCTTTTTAGCTTACCGGACCGCTGAAACCAGTTAATTACTACTGCTTTCCCCAGATAAAAGTTGCCTAATAAGGCAACTATTTTACGCATTGTAGTCAGTGAAAATTAAAACAATGTGTTTTTATTCTGCTTCTTTCATGAGCTTTGGAACTATTCAGTTCAATGGAGACATTTCACTTCGCTACATACTATCACTTAATGTGCCATCATAGTCGTATTTGAACTGAGAAACATCAAATGCAATTTATCGTAACATGGCGCTACCAAGCAAGTGAGAATTTTACAAATTTGAATGAAAGTTGCTCAGTAAACATTTTTAGCCGACATATCTATCATACTCTTCAAATTCTAAACAATTATGCTGAGTGCAGAGTGTTTCTACTACACAAGTGGTTCTTGAGTGCTGTCCTCATATAGCAATATAAACCAGACTACGAAACATTTATTCTTTCAGAGTACTAAGCCGGTGGATTGCTAGTGATAATAAACGATTCATGTGTTTTGATTTTGTGATATATTGTAAAGAAATTGAAAAAGATTCGTTCTAAATGTCTTCTATGTCTGCGCTTATATTGAATAGGTAGTCAACCACTGATATTGCAACATCTATTATGATTCATGAACCAGGATAAAATGCTACAAATGAAACTCCAACTAAAGTAATCACGTTGCTCATTTGTGTCTGAACAAATATATAAATGCACTTTAACAATGACACAGATTCCAAGCTAGTACATGTGGTTCGGTTATGACAGCTCTTGGCTTTTGAGCTCTTCAACGTCCATGATAATATCAAATAGGCTTGATCTGAAAGAAGTAATATTTTTCCGTGATTCGTAGGGGTTACTTTGGTTTACGCAGTCCCTTTGTGTATTTGTTTGTTTCGGTCATACAGCTGGTATCATAGTGTTCACTATTTGCCATCACACACCTTGAAACGGACACCTTAAAACTTGTGGTCTGTGGATGAAAATGGCTAGCTAATAGCCTTAACTTCCTCAGGTCTGAAGGCGAAAAGCAAACGAGCTCGAATCAGTAATTCGGGTGCAGCGGCTAAATGTCGGTATCGCTGAATTAGCTGAGACCAAACAACTTGGTACTTACGTACGGGCGCCGAAGTAAGCACACAGCATTTTTAAGTTTACGCGCATAAACTGCTCTCGAGGTACTGCGTTTTGGGTTTAACATGGCTCTCGATAAACCACAATAATTCATTTTACTGGAGAAAAATTTAGCACTGAATTACAGTGGGCAGGGGCGGCTAAATTTACCCCAGCTTAACCTCCAGTAGAGTGTTTTTTTGCTTCTTACCTTGTTCTTATGGGGACTGATTATTGCCTTTCCTCAGCGGTTGTGTGGCCTGCTTCAAATCATATTTGTTCATGGCGCTTATTTATCCAAAATGTATAAATATCAATTGATATCTCGTTCCTCGTTTGAAATTTATTCATTTTTTTATTTCAATTCATTTGTTCTCATATTTTTATCTGTTCTAACAATCTCTCTTGCATCGTAATAATATTCATTCATAGCAGATAAGAAAAAATGTCTTCCGTTTCTGAACAATACTACCCAAACGAGCCCACTGAGCCCATTCTTAAGACTGCCATTCCTGGCCCCGAGAACAAGAAGGCACTCGAAAAGCTTTCAAAGGTTTTCGATACCCGTGCAGCATACTTTGTTGTCGATTACTACAAGTCCACAGGTAACTACATCTTCGACGTTGACGGAAATGCCCTTCTTGATGTCTACGCACAAATCTCCTCGATTGCCCTTGGTTACAACAACCCTGCACTGACCGCCGCTGTCAAGTCTGAGCAAAACATCAATACCATTGTTAACAGACCTGCTCTCGGTAACTTCCCTCCCAGTGACTACGACGAAATCCTTGCTCAAGGTCTTCTTTCTTGCGCTCCTCCAGGTCTTGACAAGATCTGGTTGGATTACTCAGGTTCCGGTGCCAACGACGTTGCTTACAAGGCAGCTTTCATATACAAGAGAGGCCAAGAACGTGGATACAACACTCCATTCTCTGAGGAAGAACTTTCTACCACCATGTGCAACACCAAGCCCGGTTCTCCCGAACTATCTATTTTGTCTTTCGAAACCTCTTTCCATGGACGTCTGTTTGGATCTCTTTCCACCACCAGATCAAAGCCCATTCACAAACTTGATATCCCTGCCTTTGACTGGCCAAAGGCTCCTTTCCCTTCATTGAAGTATCCTCTTGACAAGTACGAGAAGGAAAATGCCGCCGAAGAAGCACGTTGTCTTGCTGAAGTTGAAAAGCTTCTCAAGACTTTCCACCACCCTGTTGCTGCTGTTATTGTTGAGCCCGTCCAATCTGAAGGTGGTGACAACCATGCCTCTCCCGAGTTCTTCAAGGGATTGCAAAAGCTTTGCAAAGAAAACAAGGCTCTTTTCATTGTTGACGAAGTTCAAACTGGTGTCGGTGCCACCGGTAAGTTCTGGGCTCATGAGCACTGGAACCTTCCTTACCCTCCTGATATCATGACCTTCTCCAAGAAGGCTCAAGCTGCTGGTTACTTCTACTCCAACCCTGAGATCCTTCCTAACTTGCCTTACAGACAATTCAACACATGGTGTGGTGATATTTCAAAGGCTATTGTCGCCAAGGCTATTTTCAAGGAAGTCGTTTACAAAGATCTGGTCACTGCTACTGCTCGTGTCGGTAACTATCTTTACTCAAAGCTCGAAGCTTTAGCTGAGAAGTATCCCAAGGATGTTGCTAACCTCCGTGGTAAGGGTAAAGGTACATTCATTGCTTGGGACATGGAATCACCAGAAGCCCGTGACAACTTCTTGAAGACTTGCAGAGAGAATGGTTTGAACATCGGAGGATGTGGTCCTCAATCTGTTAGATTGAGACCTTCTCTTACTTTTGAAGAAAAGCACGCTGATGTTTTCCTCAAGATTGTTGAAAAGGTTCTTTCTTTGTAAGGTGTTGGTATGAGAGTTGTTTAAGAGAATGTGTTGGTTTATTTGCATAGAATATTTAGTTTGTAATGATTTATAAAAACTGGTCATTGTTTTTACTGATTTTATTGGGGTTGCCAATGATGCTTTTAAAATACGCTAAGAGTAACCTTTGTGACAAAAATGGTCCCTTGAAATATTGGTCTACACTCTACATGATCATGTACTGTATCTCTGTACGTTAGATCTTTGATAGAATAACAATAATTCCCTTTATAACATGCCATTGTAAAAAATCGTCAGGGTCTTGGTCTTGGTTCACCGAGTTTAAAAGCTTGCGCTTTCAACAAAACTCGATTACAACACAATCATATTTTGATAGAAATGTTGATACACTGCGTGTGTAGCACGTAGATTATTATCCTGGGTCCATTTTTCACATAATATTGAGCCATGGCTACATAAAAAATAAATATCAATTAAGACTATATCAGTATATTCGAACGTATAAATTCATACACCTGTCCTAATACTAACTGCAATATCAACTCCTAACATCTTGTATAGTACATCTAGGTGTACAAACAGCATCGGCACTTTGCAGAACAGATAGAATGGTAGGGTGTGCGTATTCAGTAGTGGCTAATCCGGGTCCTTTCTTTGAACCTTTCAAATTCCAATATCTTCACGCCTTTCTCAATGTATCTATTTTTTGCACCAAACGACACATCACACCCTTGCAAACACAATTTCTTCACGCCTCGCTCAACCAACTTGTCAAACCCCCACTCTTTAACACCGGTTCTAGCCAAAATTACTGTCGTAGGAAGATTGGGTGATTCCAGAATTTCGTCGACTGTATCGTCTCTGACTTCTGTGGTCCCTGAAAGTGAAAGCGTCTTTAGGCTCGGGAATCTACCAGATGTGTACGGCACGTATGATGAAAACTCAATCATAAGTGTGGTTAGCACCGAAAAGTCAATGAGGTCAAAGAACTCTGGCGTGACTACGTATTGATTTAGATAAAGGGTTTCAAGACGGGCCCTTTCAAGGAAAAGCTCGGAGTGAATCCAACGACCATGGGATAATGTTAGATTGCGCAGAGTGGGAGGGACAGTGAACACACTGTCACAATGTGTGAGTTCAAAGGTTTCAATATCTGGTAAGTAATTGACCAAATCTGCTGGAGGTGGATATATTCGAGCTTGTGGCATTAATTCAGATGAGTATCGCAGTCTCAGAGTTTTGAGGCTAGTTAGATGCATTGTAATCAAATCATGTTCTCTGTGCCATGGTGTATTTTGAAGTCCGAAAATCTCTAGTTTTGTAAGTCCGTGTTTGAAATCAGACTTGAGTTCAAACGGGTCGGATAGTTCGAGTGGGTTTCTCCTCCAGGTATTTTCAACCAATTCGGGACCAAACCAACTCGGCGCTCCAGACTTGATAACTACAACTGTTAGAGACTGAAGCTTAGGCAACCTGGACAGCAGGTACTGAGTTAGCTCGTAAGACCAGTTAGATTTGATTTTGAGTACAGTTAGAGCCTCAAAAAACGAAGTGGGGGCTTTCGAAATGAAGTTGTAGAATGCTAAGGTTTCAAATTCAATGTCGAGTTCGGTGATTTTGTTCCCAAGATCACAAGCTAGATACTTGAGAATTGGCTGTTCTGAAGTTGGCGTTATGCGATTGACCTTTAATTTTTTGATAGTTGCCCCATAAGTTAACCCCAGGCTAAGCACCGACTTAAAACTATCATCAAATTTCCATTTGTAAAACTTAGTCGATAAGTCCAGATTCTGCCATAGTCTCGTGTCTTGGATTATGATCTTTCTCCATGCTTTACAGACCATCGAGCACATAATGATATCTTTCATACACAAAGTAGCAAGGACATTGTGAAATACATCGGGGTAAGGTAGCAATTTGAACGGATCTCGAGCCTGTTTTTTGTACTCTTCTTGTTTCAGTTTCTCCATTTTGTTTTCAGCCAAACGCTTTCTCAATGCAATACAAGCGATATCCAGTTTCTTGCGGCCCTCTTTTTCCTTCACGTTGTCCATTCCAGTGCGATAATACTTGAGAGCCGCATCCGGGTTATTTTCCATTTCAGCGATTTTTGCTGCACAAAGGTACCCTTTGAACCAAGTCTTGTCCAGTTTGATCATCTCCTCTGCATCTTCCATAGCGCTCTTCCAGTTCTTCAGTTTGCGGTTTAGCAGACATCGCTTGTCGTGCACGGATTTGATTTCAGGTACGAGATCTGATTTGTGAGGGAGAAGCTTTTTCTCCAGACGATTGAGGATCGTAAGACAAGTTTTGAAGTCATTGCTGAGGAATAGCTTTTCGGCTTGAGAATGGGCGCGTTCAGAAACTGAACGTAGATGGCTTAACGAATTTGGCATAGTTGAGGGGATAGCAGTGGTAATCGATTGCAAAAACAAGGTTTTTCGCGTCAGAATTGAAAGAAAGTAATTTATACTGTAATAGCGTTAATGTGGGTATCAAAATCGATGCATAGAAAAGGGCTATTTATCACACACCAGCTTAATTTGGCTTGCCCTCATAGAGGAAGTTCAATCAATGCTACCTAATTGACTTGTATGTGAAATCGATTGGGAATCTAATACTTGCTGTAGTTCGATCTTGAAACTATTGAGCTCCGTGGTATCATAAGTTACGACGTTTAGCGCCAAAGTTGAAGCATTTTCAAACCTGTAAATATAACGATAAGCTTATAGTGCATGCAGCATACTCCATGTTCTAGATCCTAATCTATCTAATCCAACTCCATTAAATTTCGATAAAAAGTTGAAAATTAATCGGACTTTATTATATCGGAAAGCAAAAAGTGGTTTCTCATTCTAGCCAGTATGCTTCAGACTACAAAATACCATGTTTACTGGCTTCTCGCCTTGGTCCAATACAAAAAGTCAATCGTGGACTCAACAACAGTAAGTCATAATGCGCTAGATGGAAAAAACTTTAAAAAAATCAGTGGAAAGTCCATATTTTGCATTGCAGCCCTAATTTTAAGCCGTAAAATTGACGCCTGGAATCTATCCTTAGTACCGGTTGAATCGAGGATGATTTCAAACTGCTACGTCGCTCAAAGAAAGAAAAGTTGCAATGCAAGGCCATCGCTTTTTTCCGTCTAAACTATGTGTATACCATTTCATATTTAGGTCATAAGGCTACTTTCCACTTTTCCAGCTGTCTCGTCGTGATTAACTTCGTCTCATCGAGAATGGAGCAACAACAAAAAACATAAAAGTTCGCGATTAAATTTAAATCCCGGGGCCCGTCCTTGGGTTATGGAAAATCTGCAGGGAGGAGATAACTAACGGCGTAGGGTTTAGCTGGATATAAATTCCACCTGCCAATAGTTCTCAATAATTACTGTATGCAACAACAGTCATATTTCTTTCTATCAATGACGGATTTTCTGTGTATTCGAGTTCTGGAATACTTTATTTATGTGGATCTCTCTTGTTAAAACCAATCAAACGCCAATCAACAGAAAATCTGAGCTGCAAATCCATTGCTTTTGTATCCGTCGAGTATCAAGTTCCCTAGTTTCCAAAAGCCCGCGACTATTTGAACTTCTTTTTTCAGAGATTCTGCTCTTCCGCTTGTATATTCAGATGTGGTTCAGTTTTTTGTCAACAGCGTTCGCCCATCTGTCGGTAAACTTAAATAGGCTATACTTATCGCGACTCGTAATTTTATATAATAATTTTCTTATTTTCCGTGGTATCTTTTCCTTTTTCTTCGCTTTCCCGCTTTTTATATCTCTCTTTCCCTACTCCTGCACTTCTTAGTTCTATCTACACGGCTATCAAGCTCTTTAGACATTCTCGAAATATCCTTTGGGAGTACTGTATCAACTGAGAAATTGGGTACGCTTTTTTTTTCTAGAGGTAAAGAGAACAGATATCAGAAACAACAACTCAGAAAACTATGGATGGCCCTGAACAAAAGAAGCGAAAGTTTACCAGAAACCGTCAAGTCAAAGCTTGTACAATCTGCAGAAGACTTAAAACAAAGTGTTTATTTCAAGAGGGAGAATCCACCTGCCAACGATGTCAAACCCTCAAACTAAACTGCGTTCCTTATGTCAAAAGCAAAGATGATAAGGCAGACTCACATTTATGCCCACACTCACATCAGTCTAAACCCTTATCTCAGGCCTCCTCTACTCGCACTCACATAATCAATTCAGCATCGGAGTCTCCGTCTGCTGGCTCGCCTGATGTTACTTCAAATGCTTCGCCTTCTCTAACGAATTATCAAACGCGTTCTCAGTCGTTATCAAATGGCCATACTCCTTCAGGTTACACCCCAACTGGATTCACTCCGAGTAACCAGTTACCTCAAATCCAATCTCAGATCCAACAGCAGGCACAGCTACAGTCTCGCTTATTGCCCCAGACTCAACCCCAGTCCCAATTTCAATCACAACCTGCGTATAACCAATCACAGAGTCCTTATTCCGATCAGGGCAATCAAAGTTTGTCTCAACAATGCAATGAAAGGTATGTATTGGTTTATAGAGAACTTCATGATGTTGATGCTAACTAATTATATACAGACTAGCAGTCCTCGAAACGAAGGTCGAAACAATACTAAGCAGTCTATGTTTACTGACAGAATCACTCACTGCAAACACCGGTCCGGGTGCCAAAATTGGGCCTCAAAGACTCGACCAAATCAAAACCCATTTAACATATCAAAACAAGCCGACATCAAATTATAGAGAGCTAGTAAATCCCGAGTACCTGTTAAACGCATCGTCGCCGGTGGGACTGGTTAGGCATATTGAAGATAAAATGTATGGTAAACGACAAGATCTAAGCGCAAACATTGCTCGGTTAGGCGATGTTGTTTCACGGGGATTTATATCCGAAACCAGTGGGTGCGATCTGATAGAGGTGTAAGTATTTTGATTTCAATCTAGCTTCATGACCTTTTTAATGTTGACTTTTGTGGTTTTTTATTTTCATTTTTTGTTCAGTTTCTGGAATCATTATTCTCCATGGGTTCAAGGTTTCATTCCAAATAAAAATCATTGGAGGACTATAAGATCCCGGTCATCATTGTTATTCTCAGTGTGTTGCATGTTGTCTGCTCGTTATGACAAAACTATTTCTTTGTCAACAGTTAAATCTATGTATGATCATGTCAGGGAGCTGATGGGATTAACATTACTGAATGCACCATATTTTACGTTCGAATCTCTCATTGCATTATACCTAGCCTCTTTATGGGCACCAACTATTTTGACAGAAATCCCTGTGGACAGCTGGTCTATGAGCTTGCAAGCTCTGAATCAATGTGTTTTAGCTGATCAAATCAAATTTTCAAGATACCATACCCGAATAACAGGTCAGGTCCAAATTGGATGGTACCGACTTTGGAATGCACTACTTTTAACACACCTTCAGTGGACAATTGCGACGTCTCGACCCTTTTCAGTTCCAGAATATTACGTCTCTCAATGTGACCAGATATTTAGGTTTCCGGATATTGAAGACAGTGACAGACGCACAGCGGCACAGATCAAATTATACAGACAACTCATTCGACTAACCTGGGATACTCAAGTGGTTATTCAAAGCGATACACTGAAAATAAGCAAATTTGAAGAATGGAAAGTAGAATATGGGGGTGGTAAAGAACTGGATTTTTTGTACAATTTTGCTTATGCCGTCATATTTAGAACATATCTACGACAAGAATCGGGAGATGTTGAAGAGCGTGGGACAACAACCAAAGGGTCGCCTGCACTGCAAAGTAGTATTGTGGAGAAGGAGCATGGAGGAAAGCTTGCCAAAGAATGTGTGGTTATTGCACTAATCTATCATTGCTTGAACGTACTCGATTCATTCAACTATGACCCGGATTACGATCCACGGATAACAGACGTCAGTGACTACCAATTTTTTATGATAATATACTGTGCAATGACATTGTGTGAGTTGTCAATGTTGTTGTGGAAGAAAGTTTCTACAAACTTATGGCACGGACAGTTCAAATGCACAACTCTCGATGAGTACTATCAAAGATCCGTTGATAAGCTACGATACCTCTATCAATCTGATAAAATAGATATCACGCCATTCAGAGTCCGTGAATCGACAGCCACAACGTTAGCTACGTTCAAAAAGTTTTCATTCAACGAGGGCCATGTGTGCCTTCAATTCAGTTCCATTCTCGAAGAGCTAATCAACAAGACCGATGGGGTTTTGCACAAAACGGTATTTTCGCCAGAGGTCACAGTCCAGTCTCCAATGCGATTACAATATGGACCCAAGCAGACTCTGGACACGACACATGTTGCGACTGAATCTAATGTGAGGCAGGAATATGCGCCCGTAACACCGTGGAATTTGGATCCGATGGGGATGGAGAGTTATGAGAGCTTTTTTATGGCGGATGATGCAGATGTATTTCAGAAAATCTTCCCTGGTGGTATGTTGACTATGGCTAACATGAACTAAAAGTTTTATATTCATGATATTTATTGATAATTTTTTATTTTGTATTTTGGGTTTTGTTTATATGTACGTCTCTTTTTTGATATATGGATCATACACAACGGCTCTTTGATGTTTTGAAGGTGTTGAATTTTTATTTATTTTTTTCACTTTTCGTTACAGTATTTTACAACATTGCACACGAGTTGGTAATAATTATTTCCTAATTAGGATAACTTCCTAAAATAGAAATCGTAAGTTATTCGTAGCACATGTTGCGAATATATCTGGTATATAAGAAGTTTCAAGTGGATATTTTGATATTTATCGGATACAGAAAATAATATTTAAAATTAAAACTTGTACCTTTTATCATTTTACAATATTGAAATTTTTTATTGAAAAGGATCGTAATGATCCTTATGAGCTATTGACACAGATACCACAAAGCCCGATGAATCTTATCGCTACCTAAACATGAAAAGGGATCAGATTGCATAACTTTCGAACAGCAACAATTCTTAAAGTCACAAATACACAACAAACAACCAAGAACCCGGTTCCTTTTAAGTTATTCGATATCTACAGTAAAACAAAAAGTATTGCATCGTGTACCCCCTCCTACGGTTAACAGTGATACTCAATTTATATTTTTAGTCTATTGTTAAATTTACCAAACATGTTTTTCTTGCTTAGGCCGGCGGCGGTTTCCAGGCGCACCGTTGGCAATGAGTTAAAAAATGCACCAAAACTTAAAGCAAATCGTACTTTTTTTTTTTTTTTTTTTTTTTTTTTTTTTTTTTTTTTTTTTTTTTTTTTTTTTTTTTTGTTTTACTTTGGTATTGGTTTTGTAGAACGGTAGCCGGTTTAGTATTTAGAGTACAAATTAGAGTATGAATATAAAGTTTTCAAAAAGACGACAACACTTTGGAAAAATGGCAAATACAATCTGTACGGTTGAGCTTATTATTATTGGAATTGGCTAGAAGGTGTGGGAAACACTATGTTGGCTAGCTGGCCTGAATGGACACTAAAACAGTACGTGTGGGGTGTAGTGATCTCAAGTGTATTGGAGCTGGTCAGTGATTGTAGCAGTCGTTGATGGGTAGTAACCTGGTGTTGAGCTTGGAAAGTTGGTTTCTTTGTTCATGGTATTTTGTGTATGGATTGGTTTTGTTCAAGATCGATTGTGCTGTGTTCTTTTGCATTGGGCAAACATTTACTAGTATATCTTCACAGCGTGTTGTACAGTACAGTAGGTGGTATAACTTCTATCTCTATATGCGTACACCCTGTTTATCAATGTAAAGTACGTACGATAGAGTTTTTTTCTTTTTATGGTTATGCTGACTACTGTATAAGAGAACCTTTTCATTACTCTAATTCCCGGTCTTTGAAAATACCACATCACCCCAACTGTTTACTTCTGACTGTCTCACAGCCCACTGTTTTCCATCTCAAAAAAGAGGCCAACCTTGTTTTGTTTTTAGTTTTGTTGTTTGAGACCTATCTGCTGATCCTGTTTAGCCTCTTTCAAGCCATACGTAATCTTTCTATATAGGAAATTCTGGATGAATACTTGTGGACCTAAGATTTCGTTCAGTATTGGATATAGTGGTTGTGATGGAGAAACGAGGCGGTGAAGCTTGGTGAGTTTGGACTGGGTTGTGTGGAGGCCGGAAGTGGTAAAATGGAGAGTTAGAATCTATGTATTTTATATTACAAGAAAACTTTAGCATCTACGCACTACTAATTTCCAACACCTTTGCATTATGGATCTATTGCGTGGCTGAGTTAGTTATATTTGGGAACTGGTTTCTGTATAGATAGTACTTTTTAGAAGGCAAGTTTTTAGCTAGTTTATCAATAGCGTTGCTTTTATTACTTTAAAGATATTGTGGTGTTCCAGAATCATTGACTTTTGACATCTACTAGTAATGGCCCCGTTCATCTTTGTTAAAACAAAAGCAACAATTAGTCGACTGGTTCATTTTGTTCATATACAAAATAAGACTTCTTCTAATTTTTCTTTATGACCGTTCAGATTTTCATATTTGTACTGGAATTAGCATTCAAGTTTAGATTTTACAAAACAAGATATATATAGAATGTAGACAGATCGATTTTCTATGTGTAAGTTGGGTCTCCACTCTAGTCTTACCCATAAAAGTAAATGGACAACCCCATTTATTTTTAGGCCTCCATTGACGCCCACTTTTTTCCTTTTATTATGAGTTTGACATTTGCATTACAAACTTCTAATATCCAATGTGTAATAGTGATCACTAGATAAATTTTACAAGAGAAAGAAAAAAATCGTTGAAATTGATAAAATTAATCAACTGTTTTCTTTTAATTCATCCATTGGCTTTTTTTTCATGAAAGAACGACGCTAATAAAAAATAGATAAATGGAGACTCCTGGCAGAAGAAAGAGAAAAACGCTTTGACATGACTGCAAAACAACAAACAGTGACAAAGCAAAATCGAGTTTTGACCACTACAAACAGCTTTTGACTTGTGAATTCTACTCCATAAAAGCAGTTACAAACAAAGTTTCGGCTCTTTATTGAAAGTATTGACCACATTAAATATTCCTTTCTTTAACCTGAAAGGAAGAAAAACAGAAGTGGTAAGTGAAACTTATTTATTGATTTGTTCGTTTGTCAAGTTTGTCTTGTCTAGATTGGTACAAGATGAAGAAATTACTAGAAATATATTGAACAGTCATAAAATGGTTGTTTGGATAATTAAGTTTTTCGGCATTTGTTTCTGGCTACTTTTTATTGGTTTCTTCGTTTAACAAAAGGCGAATTGACGATGTTAGCTTCTTTGAGATTGGGGGACAAGAGTACTTGTATAGAGGGGACATGCTACCTGCAACTATTAATAGACGGCTTTACATATCATTAGGATATGAAAGGTACATCAATTTAATGATAATACAGTACAACAACGCAATCATAACATTTCTAGAAAGCACGGTGATAATGAATAAAAGGTTTATTGAATCAATTCTATCTATGTGATTATTTTCTTTTTCCTTGACAAAACTGTTTTGTGTTAGCGGACCCAATCGGAGTCTGAAAAAAAAGCTACAAGAAAAGTAATACCATGAGTATCCTTTGACACGGCCCGTCGGGAAAACAGTTCGTGCTCCTGGTGGTTTTACTACGGGACTTCTGTTCTTTATCGATACTAGTCTTTTTTTTATTTATTTTTCTTTCACAATAAAGAAATGACAATCAACCCTGAACATCAGTACAAAACGCACTGTACTGTATGTGGGGGGCATTGGTTTTCATCTTCATTAAATTTTGTATTGGTGGTGTGTATATCTGGTTTTGTTCTTTAAGACGAGGAAAGAAATATGATAGTTTTTTCTTTCAGGAATAATGTGTTTTTATAATGTTTCTCTTTCTTTCTTCCTCGGGCAACTCAGTTCAACTGTCCAACACCCTCTCCACTACCACTGAACAACAAAATTTCCAGAAATCACATTTATCCACATTTCAAGCTAGATGAAAGAAAGAAACAGGTTCAGCTTTATTTCTTTATTTCTTTGCATTGTAATTTTAACGTCTTTCATGCGTGTATTAGCCAAAGCCTTTTGCCTTTCTTCGAAAATTTTAGATTTCAGCAACAAAGACAATAAACAAAAACATAAAGTTTCCAAGCCTTTTTTTTTCTTATTTTCAAATCTTGTTATATCGTTGACATATTATGTGAAAATTAGTGTGTCTAGTGTGAACGTTTAAGCTGGGTGAGACTTTTCTCATATACCATAGAATGTCGTTGAAAAACTCACATCTTGGAAGCAGAATCTGATAAATATTAAAAAAAAAAATGTTACAAACCATTAAACTTTTATACCAGAAGTGATATTAACATTTATTTTGCTCCAAAACTTCCTTTATATTATAGGATTGACTCTTCTCTGGTTCGGGCTCATAGAAGGTTTTACTTGTTAAGCTTTTTCTTCTTCTTCCTCTTCCTCTTCTTGTACTCTTGTGTATGCTTGAAAGGAAACAAAAGGCATTGACTGTGCGATTTTCCATACTGTTAACACAATATTATATGGTATCATTACAACTTTAGGTATATGTATACGCGAACGATATCGACTAGTAGAAACTTATATATACATCCAAACGGAAGCTAACTTTCTTGAAATATTATATTTACTGAAACTTTCTTTCACTTAAACTACTTTTTTCACTTTTTTCCTTCCTCTTTTTTTTATATTTTTTCCTCCCATGAGAACTTGCTGAAATTTACCATTTATAGTCAGTGGCGCTATCCAGTTTGTCTTTTGCTTTGATTCCTACATTTCACTCCATACATTCTTTGGTTCAAAGGTACAAAATCTGTTTTATAAATGCGGTATCATGAGGATGTTCCCTCAACGGTGATGGTTCAGCCTGATTTGGGTATGCCAAATAATTTCACCCACAATGTGCGGGTGATGTTTCTTGTCTCAGGATCGTGTGGCATCTTAACAGCTCTCAGCGTTTTAACATGGTGGTTTTTGGGTCCGAAAATTTACAATTATTATCACAGAAAGGAACCGTCGAAATTCATGAATAAACGAATACGATTATATCGACACGAACTTGCAATAATCATGATAACACTAGATACTGTGAGATGCATAGTTTTACTGATATATCCAGCTCGTTACCTGCATATCAACAAACCTCTACCGAAAAACGACTACTACCACTTTTGTTCGATATCAGGCTTCATAACGGTAGCATGTGTCTTGGGTTACGATATTTCGATTATGGCAATCTCAATACACGCCGCGCTACTGATATTTAGGCCCACTTTCACTGGTGGCTTCTACAGATTCAGACATCTTTTATACATCTCGCTAATAATTTTTCCTTGCCTATTTTCGGGACTTATATACATTGGAAAAAGTGACTACACATTCAATCCATCAGTATGTTTTGTTGCGCTCACCCCAGTATGGAAAAGTCTGTGCTTTGTGTGGCTGCCTAGACTACTTCTCATCCTTTCGACAATAGTAATATATCTAGTGATTTTCTTTTACATCCAAACCAAAATGCAGCGAGTCTCGCTAGCTTTGCTCAAAACAACAACCTCAGCAAGTGAAAAAGAATCCATCAAAAGAAACACCAGCAAAATATTTCTGGCCATTCAATACATAATTAACATTCCTATTCGCCTTGCGTTAGCAGCATTTAGAGTTTCCAGATCAGTTGGGTCTTTGTTTGGGATCCGACAAAACGCCCACTCGTCTTCTGTCGGTAATCAAGAGGGGAACGAAAAATTCAGACCTGACTCAGAAAACTCTCTCGGGCTCGTCACAGCTGTCCCGACACTTTCATTATGCGGAGATTTACAAGCACAAATAAATCGGGAAAACTATGAAAAGTTCAAACATCGCAAAAAGATTATTCAACGACAAGTGAGCACAATATTTATATACCCTATATTCTATTCTATTTGGGCAATAGTGCCGCTTATCCAACAAATTGCATACTATACATCAACACGAGAACCGGGGAGCAGTTTAACTTTTGTGACAAGGTTTGGGTACGTGCATGCATTCGTGACTCCCATAAGCTGTGGTATCAGTGCACTTTTATTCTTTTGGCGCGAGCGACATTGTACGCCAAAAGAACACATGGCTGACAGAGGACATCCATCCGAAAGATATAATGACATGGAAATTATGGCTACTGAAATCGACTACGTGATCGATGATGGTACAGACTCAACACTACAAGCGGAAACTTTTAACGAGATTAATAACAATCAAACAGCCACAAGTACAGAAGTACCCAAACACAAAGATCGAAAAATATCACTACACAGTCTTTTCCCGGATCCACGAGAAGGAAAGCATCACACTACAACTTTTGACAAATTCAATCTCGACAATCAAAAGTCAAGACCCGAGTCTGCCTTTTTGAGAGAGCCCGAATCCGTGGCCCCCACCACCGAGCCAGTTGTATGGTCAGACGTTGTACTCACAGATGCACCAATCCCCGGAAACGAGCCATCATCTTCTTCGTTCTCTCCTTCATCCAACCCTGACCGGAAACGTGTAGTTAGCATGCCTGCTCCTGCAAGAGTGCGGCCGGAGAGAAACAGTTGGGACTCAGAACACCCTCACTCTCCAAATAAACTTCCTCCTCGCCGTGGCAGCGTGTCGGTTGCCGCAGGTGTAGCCGATAAAGATAAAGAGCTGGGATTGGCTGAATTTTTAGCTCGTTATTGAATAAACTCAAAATTAAGAAGAAGGAGAAGAAGAAGTAGAAGAAGAAAAAAGAAAGTAGTTTTATGCTTTCTTGATTCAAAGTTTAAACTCTCAGAACATAATGGGATGAGAAGCGTTTGCATTTGATGCATGATGATATGCTTTTTCGTTGTTATACAACTTAGTTGAGTATGCACGAAGTTATCAATCATTCACAAAAATCCGGCTGTGCTGGAATGAAATGTTATTGTATTATTTATTGTTTATGTAAAAAATGTTATGTGTCATGTATTATTTATTTTTTAGCTTTAGTTGCTTATGTGCCGAAGTTATACTGTTATGTTATTAGTCTTAAATGCTACCCTGCATTGCAATAATATGTGACATAGGCTCTACAACTTCCATTTAAATACGATGGACTCATCTTAATTTTGTTGCTGATTTTATCCATGATATTCTTTTCTCTCCTCGCAATTTATCTCCCCAGTTCTTTTAAAGAGGAACCAAAATTGTGTATAAATCAACCTAAATGAATTCAATTCAATATATTATCCACATAACTCAGATAGTATACCAAATCCAAACCAGTACATAATCCTAATACTCCAATTTCATTTTTAATCTCGATTTCTTTTGCTTTCTTCTTTTCTTCCTAATTGAACGCTTCATCTTCATTTGTGTCAATAACAATACCCACACCCATACATACCCACACTTTTTTGCTAAAAACCTATTAACACTCAAAAATATCTCTAGCGAACTGATCTCCACAAAAGCAAATATAACAACATCCAGTTATCGCTCAACGAGCACAAAAAAACAAAGCCGAAATCTGAAGAAAAAAATAAAAAATAGTACCACTTTCTTGAAGATTCTAGAACCCCCCTTTCTCTCACTATGAAATACGGTGTACGATCCGCATTCAACTTAAATCCTACACATTTCTCCATGTACAACAGCAGCAACAGCAACATCTCCCACAAGCGACACAACCCTTACAGCGACGAGGGTCGGCCACCCACGCGGCGCCGGCTGATCCAGACCTTCCAGAACCTTTCCGTCGGGTCCCTTTCCGATCTCTCCAAGTACACGCTCCCGAGCCTGCGGACGTTCGCGATCCCGGACTCGGACATTGAGGACGGCGAGTACGTGATCAACTCGAAGATCCCGGACTTGCTGCTGACCAAAGTGCTGGCGCAGTACGCAAACGCGCATTTTTACCAGAAACCGTCGAACGCCGTCATCAAGTATGTGCCGTATTGGAATGTGGTCTGGTATAACTTTTTGAAATATTACGGGGCGGTGGAGAGTCAGAGCTTGGATGATTATGAGGAGGAGGAGGATATGGAGGTTGATTATAATATTGGGGTCAATGGTGATGGTACGAATGGAGGGTTTGTGAATTCTGGATACTCGAATTACAGAGACGACATAGGTGGAAATCCAGGGTTTGTGAATGGAAACGGTGGTGGATATTCAAATGTCAACTACCCCAATGGATATATACAAGATGTCGACGATGATGCAATGGATCTGGATCCTTGATCTGAAACGATATCAAAAATACAGGTACAAAACCAATACGACACGAGAAGTTTCTCCGAGACATGGCAGACCATTTCACAACAAACCAACAGTTTGACACTACCTTATCATCTTCGTTGTCGATACAACAAAGGTCTTCCGTGCCAAAATACCTTTACCCCACAACAAACAACGGACACCCAGATCCGAAGTTTTTTTTTCTTTTTTTTTTTCTGATCCCGATCAACTCACGCAAAGCTATGCTTATATAAAAAGTACCTCGGGAGGAGGGGTTGTTTCTCATGATATGGAAAATATGATCGAGACAGGAAAAGGTACAGGAGATGAACGGTGGTTTTTTTGGTCAATGACTTGTCATCCGGCTATATGGCGTGTGTGAGTGTTTAGCGACCGATGATTTTAATGGTCGAGGAGGAAGCTGTTACAATATTTGTTAAAATATTACGTCTATTAGAGACAACAAATGTCGAAAATCTGAATAGAAAGGTAACTTCTATATTTTGTCATCTTGATGTCTTTCGTTTGATTAGATGCGATTAAAATATGACACTGTAATGATGCGAAAAGAACACTGAAACTTGTAAATATCTGGTATATATGCAATTATGTACACTATAATTAGTTACCAAACTTGTTGGTTATACACGAACTCTTTTTACAACTCCTGAAGGGTCCTGGATATCCACTTTACTTTCAATATATACTTGTATTTCATAAACGATGATAATGATAATATATTTTACACAATACCATAATAATGCTCTGTACGACTGTTTATGTTTGTAACACTTGGAAATCCAATCCTTCAAAGTAATCTGTATAAATTTATCAAGACTTATTCAGTTGACCTTATAATGTTATAATATAGACAGCATCATAAATATCACAACTAGTGTCCCTCCTACCACTTCTGTTGTTTATAACCACCGTCCAATTCTCAATTAGTGAGCTGCTCGTACATGACCAAAAATCACAAGAAACCGAAACTCCGTCTACACGAGCTCCCAATTCCACTCCCCAATTCCACTTTTCAATTCCAGTTCCGCATCACAAAAAAACACAATATATAATATATCTACATCAGATTCTTTACTCACTAACTCAACAACAAAAAACAATCATAACACTATTTCCACACACGCCCTACCTCCCTCCAGTCTTTTTCCAAACACACCCCGTTCTGTGCCCGGAACGCGTGCTCTACAAAATAGTAAAATACCAAAAACTAACGTTATTAATGTCATTTTATATACTGTTTCGTGTGAATAATACTGGTATCATAAAAACATACTCATACTCATATCCATATCCATATCCATATCCATATAAATTAGTGCGTAAAAAAAGATTTTATTTTTATTTGGTTGGATAACGGTGAGGAAAGGGGGTTCGTGGAAGTGGAAGTGTGCGTGTGTGGATGCATAGTGTACCGTGTATAAAGTATGGATAATAATAAATTTAGTAAAATCAGATGTCACCAAAACCACACTGTTCTACTTCTCAACCGTTATCACAAACCATGTTCTCATTCATAATATACACATATATCACATAATAATATATATAATATATAAAAAAAAACTATCTACTACTACTTGGCCAACAACACCAACTTATTCTTATCCCCCAAAACATCCAAGAAATCGCTCTCATTTCTCAGCTCACTAAGTTCACCTGTATTCTCATCTTTATGCAACAGCACCATTGACCCATCAATCTCTAAGCGTTCGGCAATCTTTTCATGCAACGCCCCAAATGGAATCCCACATGAAACTTTGAATGCAATCAAATCGTCACCGTGAAACACCTTGATCTTGACTGATCCTTCCGCGGACCGGGCCTTCCCTCCATTACTACCTCTTCCTCCATCACCACCTTCGCCACATTCACCACCACCCCCAATTTCATTCGTCATCATTGTGCTGGAATCTAGACTTGGATAGTAGTTATGGTGATGGTATCCCTTTTCGAAATTGGGACCTTCCATAACCGTTGTATTATCAGATTGAACTCTATTTGACCGAGATGTGCGCTTCGAGCTTTCCGATATTCGTGAATCCCGTGACCGATGGCTAATTGGTGAATCTGGTACCATTTGCAGTTGATGTTGCTGCTGTTGCTGCAAACTAACTCGTGCTGAGTTTGAAAATGGATCTTCTTGTACTTCTTCATGAGGGTACCTATCACTAACATCTTGCTGGGGATTGCTCTCATTCTGGTTCTCAAAGTAGTTTAACGAATCTCTAGCTGAGTTTGTAGTTGTAGTGGTAGGTGATATTGCACTATTAGATACATTCGATGTACGGTTTGGAGGTTGGGGCATTGCCGTGGCTGGATTTGAGGTTTCCACATCTCCAGTTCTCAACTCAAATAAATGCTGTACTGTTGGACTTTTGGAAATGTAATCCGGTAACATTGTCAGTTTGCGCACATAATCGTCCAAGTTGGCCCGTCTCTGACTTGATATCGAATCATTGACATATGTAAGAGGCCCCGGCATAAAGGGTAGTGTTCGTTGCTTGCCTGTTCTTCCCGCTTCGTCTGGAAATTCTTCTAAAAGTGTAATTTGAAAATCGTAAAAGTCCTGATAATACCTGCATAGATTTCTGTATTTACCGTTTGATAATTTTGCTACGACCAAATACCAATATCGTTCGTTATCAAAAGCATACCTTTCAACTGACGCCGAGACTACGCAGGGATCAGGATTGATGAACTGCTGTTGCGTTGTATGTTGTTGAGGAAGAAGCTGTTGCTGGTGTTGTGACTGCGTTTGTAGCTGTGCTTGTTGTTGCTGTTGAAGCAGTAGTTGCTGCTGCTGCTGCTGCAGCTGTTGTTGTTGTAGTTGTTGCTGTTGTTGTAATAATTGATTTGTGAGCTGTTGAGAAGAAGAGCCATCATAAGAGTTGATATGCAAACTTTGTAATTGATCCGTTACCGATGGAGTTCGGTTGTTATTTGTGTAGTTTGTATTGACATCGAGCTTTCCTAGTGGGATACTACTGGCTTTATACTCTGCAGCAGACCGTTTCCATTCTTCAACACGAGGTACATTAGCCTTAGCAATAGATTCCTCTAAATTTTGCACCGGCTTATTTGTGCTAACATCTCTGACTTCAATAAACGAAATAGGGATAAGACCAGGCCCTCCCAGTCTTCCTATTGGTTTAGCTACAAACCATTCATCGTTTGACTTTGCGATAATAATTATCGACTCACCGGCTTTGGCTTGTAGTTCGTCTGACCGTTCAGCTTCAAAATCAAACAGTACGACACCGTAAAGCTGAAGCTGTGGTTGTTTCGCCGAGCTTTTCGACTTTAGATTCGAAAGAGACTGTTTTTTTATGTGGTGGTGGTGGGATGCTGAAGATACAGAAGACGAGCTAGATGCTGCAGTGTGGATGGGGATGGTGGAGGCCGAATCTTTGCGCGGCACTACTTCAAAGTAGGAAACCGGCACCATGCCTCGTAAGTTTGAAGGAGGGTCGTAAGCTTCATACCATTCGTTGGAGTTTTCGTGGCAAGTAACGTAGAGAAAGTCGCCTTCTTTGAAACTGAGTTCGCCGGGGCCTTGCGAGTCGTAGCTGTAGAGGGCTTTGATGATTTTTTTTGGAGGTGTGACGGCGATGGACTTTTGAGAGTTTGCAGGACTTAGACTGGAGGAGGAGCGTTTTTCTCCTTTCAGAGAGCGTCGAATACCTTTGATCATGGCTGTATGTGTGGGTTGAAAAATGTATATATATAGCAGATTTGAAAAAAAAAGTTGAAAAAAAAAAAAAAAAAAAATTCCAAAATGTAACGGTTAGATAAGAAAGGAAAAAAAAAGGAAGAAGAAAATAAAATAAAATAAAAAAATTACAAAGATAAAAAAAGACCAGAACTGGAGGGGTGTGTGCCAGACAAAAAAAATAAAAAAAGGAGTTTCTCTGTATTCTTTTTCTTTTCAAAAAGTTTAAAAATAAAAAAATTATTCTTCCAGTTCTTTACTTCTTTCCTAAAAAAACATAATCCAGTTTACCACCAAAACCAACTTACAAAGACTTCAAATTTGCCTGATAGTTTCTTGTGGTATACCATACTGTTATTATTATTACTAGTCTGGCAAATGTTGTAAATAAACGGTTTTGAAATTGTTTGTTAAAGTTTTGAGGTGGGTTAAGAAATAAGACCAGAGGTTTGGTACATAGACAGAGGGGAGTCACAGTGGTCTGTTGGGTGTGCGTAATTTAGTCAACTGGTTTCAAGTGTTGTGTGCTCTCTTGAATTGTTATCAACAGTGGGTATGAAAACTGTTTGAGTTGACTCTCTTACTCATGTTTTCATTCAGAATCCACAAGTAAAAGGGCCTATCTATACAGTCTACTTTCAAAAGCCCAAACACAAAGACAATAAAACCAACCCAACCCAACCAAAAATTACAAAAGTCCAACCCATACAAAGTCCAACCCCAATCAGTGTCCACCACAAGCCACCGGCCACTCCGTCTCACATGCCAAAACCAAAAACTAAATTCACACCATCACGACCCACTTCCCTCCACACCACTACCCGTCACCACTAACCTACCCAAACCACATGCTCCTCTCTCCTCCCTTTCTAAAACGGTCTCGATACCTCATCCGGACTCGGTTTGATAGAGTCCATAGATCAGTGATAAACCGTTTTTTAAGTGCTCCGCCGTGCACACTTCTTGGGAGGGAGGGGGAGGGCAGTGAACTTGGATGGGAGACGTATTGTGTTAAAGTTTCCAGGTTTGGACTTGAACGGTTTGCACGCACTGAACTGGTCAACTGTAAAAAACCCCAAAAGAAAAACCTTCTTTTTCTGCCTTTTTTTTTCTGCTTGTCTCTTTGTACTTCTGCCCATACTATTATAGGATACTTGTAAACTTACGTAGTTCGTGTAATTTTTTTTGAAGTGCAGTATACAATATGCTATAACCGTAGTATTGGACCATCATTATTACACATTTTATTTATCAAGTACAGAATAGAAAGACTAATACATAGTAAACTTTTGGGGCAGGCTAAGTTGTACAGTAAACACTCAAGATTTACAAGGTCACCATGTTGTCGCTCGTACAAATGACCCACCACTACTGGCCAAAAACAAATCAATCATAAATTATTTACTATTTTCACAATACTACAATGACTAGCTACAAAACCAAAGCCATTCTATCCCAGTACACAAAACTCTTGGAAAAATTGGTTGGACAATGGATCATACTGTCGCAGGATTGTCCTGTGTAAGGTGGTCGTGCAACAAATGTGGTGATTCTTAGGAGGTTCTTTGTTGGGGGAGTTTGGATAGGAAAAATGTAAAATCTGTGTGCGCAAAGTAATGCTGTTGGGTGGGTTTGGTTGGTTTGGTGACACTTCGTGGATGGCTAGTTGAGTATGACTTGTTATGGGTGGATAATGAACAGTACTAGTAAAAGACCGGTCTTTACTGTCATTTTCCATCCCATATTGTCATCTCCACATTCTTTCATATTAAATTACTTTCTACAACACATCAATACCTATTTCTATCTCTTCCAATATTATCCCCCAGTACCCTAAAAACCGTTCTAAACCACTTATTCTGTACTGACAACTTCACACTCAAACCCGTTTCATACCACAGTAGTTTTATAATATACAATTTTCCAACGTACTAGTAGTCTATACTTTTTTATTCACATTAAATTTTATCTTTATATAACATTATACAAATGCGTACAAATTTTTTTAATCTTATCAAAATCTTCGTACATTATATTTTTGGTGTATTATATCAATTTCTAGACTGGTGATAAACCTATAATTGCGTGCAAAATATATTTGATAACCTGTTTAAATGTATTTTTTTATTTATTTATTTTTATAGGGTATACCGGTAATATGATATTATAGATTTTTGTTGTTTCCAATTTTGTAGTGTATATCTTTACGTTTTTGATTGGTTGATGCATTTGCGACACAATCCAACCTCCTCCTCTTCCTCAACATGTACAAATACAAAATGACAAAACGCTCCAAAAAAATTTCTTTCTTTATATTCAAGTTTAGACTGTATAAAAGATATAAATTTATTTATGCTGATCGTTCAAATATGCTTACCCAAAATCTCCATCCTCTCCACCAAATACCTTTCAATTCCCCCAACCACTCCATCTTCCTCATTCACACCCACCGCCCCTACCCCATTCCCATCATCATAACCCCTCTTCACCGTTGGCAGAAACCAGTCCAAATCCTGCACTTCCGTTTTAAAGCTCGGCACCGGGACCTCCTGTATACTCCCCGGTTCGGTCGCGTTCTTGACGATGGACGTGAGCCTCGCATGCCGCGCTAGGAAGAACCGCCGGAGCCGGTGCACGTAGGCCATGGCCGAGTTTATCGGCTTGCTTTGGAGGTCGCGCGAGTAGATGTCGGTGTAGTCGGTGTAGGGACCGCTGAAGGAGAATTGGAATAGGTAGCGCATCTCGGGGATTAGGGCGTCAAAGATTAGGTTCAGCGTGAGGTAGAATTCATGCAACAGGCTGGGCGAGTCGAGATCGTAGATTTGGTTCGGGAAATGCAAAATCCAATCTTTGAGGAGATCGAAACATTCAGCTGTATCTGAGATCTCGAGTTTGATATTCATGCATTTATTGCTGTTGGTTTTTGTATTAGTAGTATGCTTATTAGTATTAGTGTTAATATTATTATTATTATTATTTTTCTTTGTGGTTGTTGTCATAGTTGTAGTGTTGCTACTACTGGCGTCCTTGTTTTTTAAATATGCATTAACTCGACTCAAAAATGTCTGTAAAAATAAAAATTCCTCATCATCATGATGGTCAACCGCCAAATGAAGCGTAAGAACTTCATTCAATTCTTTCAACAAATTACCAGCCGGGTACCTTGGGAATTTTATCGATTTCATTGCCAATAAGCAAGACTCCCTTAGATACATTGAAGTTTGCGCTTGTAATGACCAAATCTTAACTTTATCCATAACTGTTATTAACCCTTTTAGCATTCTCACATATGCCTCAAGCCTTGACTCTTGCATGAATACGTCCCAGGAAAGAATTAAGCATGAAGCAACCAAACTGTCTTTTTTCATTAAATTTTTGTTTGTGACTTCCTGCTGGATTTCGTGTAAAGCTAAAAATCTATGCTTGTCTGCGGTGATTTGAAACTCAGTATTTTTCGTCTGGCCGTATAGCTGTCCGCATGTAAATGCTTGCACAACGTGGTGTAAGCATGGGTAGTTCATGGACTCCATTAGAACATGTTCCATCCATCCTTTGTATCCATGAACCGATGAAGGCGGTGATGAGACTTGATCTTTTATCGGCATGTAGTCATCTTCCCATATTCTATTACTACTAGTACTACTTTTCCTATCAAGCTCGGCTAATTTGGGCAAGCTAGGTAGAACGCAATGGGTGGAGGAAGCACCTGCTGAATTAGTGGAAGAGCTTAAGGGCGGTAGGTAGAATTGACAGAACTTGTCGGAGGGCGGTGGTGTGATGTTGACAAATGTCTTTGTTTGTTTAGTGGAAGGACATGATTCCATAGATGGAGGGGTGACGGGCGACGGATATGCTACAGGAGAAGGAGACGATTCAGCGGCAGGATGCGATAGAGGTGGGGTGGGTACACTGAGAAAGTACGTACTTGGTATTGAATACTTTCTTCTTTGCAGTAACGGTGATGTTGACTTTGCAGAACTGATTGAATCTTTTCGGATCTTTCCGGGTAATATTGACGTTGTTGTAGAGGTATTAGTAATATTTGATGAAGGTGGTGATGATGCAGTTTTTAGTTCTTTCAGCAGCGGAAGCGCTGATTTATTCATTTGTTTCAAGTTGGCGGTTGAACTATTTTTCGACTGAGAATCTGCGGTAGCTGCTGCGGTCGCTGCTATCAGTTGTTGCCGTTTGTGTTCAGCGATTTGTTCTGGAGTGTATTCCAAATACGAGCATTGCGATGATATACTGCGTTTGCAATTGTTACATGACGGCAAGTTCTCGTCACACTTAATTCGTTTCTTTTTGCACTCTCGACACCCTAGATGAGACTTTTTGTGAGGTCGTCTGATGTAACTTTTTTTCTTCGGATACTTTGTAGAGTTTTGTGATGACGACATTGATGGACTGGAAAAAGAGACAGATAGAGGGGTGGTCTATGTGAACTTCTCTTAATGTGCTTGTAAAGGATGTTGGACTTTTATTTGTGTTGATGGAGCTGCTGCCTTTTTGTTTTGCTGTTCGATTGACAATAGCGTATGGTATGTGTTGCGCGGAGTGACAACGTATAAATGTGTTTTGACTCAACGCTAAAATGTAAAGAAGAAGAAAGGAAGAGAGAAAGGAAGAAGGAGATGTAAGAGGTATTTGTTAATACCGAGAGCTTGAACAAAGGGACAGGTGATAGAGTGAGTGAGTGAGTGAGCAACGTCGTATTTATTTTTATTTCCGAAAAAGCGAAAAAGATCTAGGGGAGGGTGTGAGCTTGTATATATAAGAGTGACAGACTTTTGTAGAGCGCGGGTTGAGAAAATTATGAATAATGAAAAAAAAAATTAAGGAGAGTTACGACGGGGGAAACAATTATGGAGAATTCAGAAAGGAATAAATAAGTGAATAAATAAATAAATGTACTAGTACATGAGAAGAAAGAAAAGAAAGAAGAAAGAAAAATAGGAAACCAAGAGAGAAGAAAAAAAAATAAAAAAAATAGAAAATAATAAAAAAATAAAAAAAAATATTTGGTGCCCACCCTTGATTGGGGTAACCTCAACTAGATTTTTGCGATTATCTAAAAGATCAAACATTTTCTTCTCGTTTGGGTATATCTCTAAGAGATTTAGCTCAAATAGGAAGTAGAATCGGCCAATTAGAGAGCGAATTGAACTTTAAATTGGGTGTGTAATATCATAATATGTGACAACACAAACTTTTTTTTCTTCCTTTCTTTCTTTGCTTTGCTTTACAACAAAACTAAACTGAATTGATTTGAGTTCTTTTAAACTACTAATATTTGATCTGATCTGATTTGATTTTGGAAAAGGTTTTTTTTATGACTGAATTTTGTTGAACTGTCACATATCTGATCATATCAAATCAAGACAAGTCAAGTCAAGTCAATTGAGATTTCTTAGTAGTGAAAATCTATCCACATTACGTATGCAACTGACAAACGCACTCGCCTACTACCCACCTGCCGCCGTAACCCACTACCGACCTTTGAATATTTGTTATTCATGTTCTAGTTTTACTGTACAGTACGTACAGTAGTATAGTACAGATAATCTAGTCAATACAGAAGCAAATTCACACAATAAATGAGCAAATCATTCTTTCGTATATAACTCTTGGCCTACAATTCTATTGGTTCTTTTAATTTGATTCCTGGGTCAAATTAGCTCTTTTAAAATGCGCAGCATAGTCTTTTTTTATTCTTTTTTTTATTTTTTTCTTAAAAAAAATTTATTAAAAAAACCCTTTTTTGTTACTGTAGTCTGATATACCGTACAAAAAGGCTACTTTGAAAACGACTACCACCATAATGATGGATAATGATGATGATGGTGATGATAATGGTGGAGGCCATACAACAACCAATGAATGGGACAAGATCTGCTATTTAGGCTCGGCGGTGGTCGTAAAAATACGAATTTACAGTTTTGGATCATTCGTTGAGAGGACCGTTAAGACAGAGTTGGCTTGGGCTATAATTAAATTTTTTTTGTTTTTTCGTTTTTGATTTCTTTTCTTTCGGCATCATGAAATGATCATGGGCTTGTGATTCCGTAAATCTTGTGTGTCAGGTCTGGTTCTACCGCATGGATATTCTGTGGGTGGCAGAATTCAAGTTCGGATCGATAGTTCGTTAGTTTTTCTTATTACAAATAATCCAATGCCAGTCATTCCCTTCCAGTTCCATTTCCATTTCCCGCTCCCCTCTAAAGAATGCCTCTCGTCCAGTGTTCAAGCTGTGGGCTTTTTTCCTTTTCTTTCTTTCTTTCTGTCAGATATATATTGAAGATGTTCTCATATCTGTAAAACATTCAACATATCCAGCAGGCAGACTAATTGCATCACCGAATTCACTCCCAACGTGCATAAATATAAAGATAACTTAAACGCTCAATGTTCCTTATTTATGGTAATAGAACAAAACAAACGCAAAGGAAAACCCCTCCCTCAATTTAAACAGTGTTAATAAACAACTTCCACGCTACGCTAGACACAGAACCAAAATAATAATAATAACAACAAAAAATAAATAAAAAAAAATAACGTACGTACGTACGCAATTCTCCCCCATACAAAAGAAAATACAAAGAGGATAAGCACATTGGTTGATGATTGATTACTTGATATTTATTTCATTTCATTTCATTTACTATACTGTACGTTGTATTCTGTGCTTATAAAGTGCGGTCGGAGTCATAAAGGCTTGGCCTTCCTGTCTTCTCGTTCCGAGAACCCGAACCTGAGCGTGAACAAAATAAAATTTTACGGAAATGTCTTTCTTGAGTATATATACGGTGTACTGTAGTACAGAGAATATTGAAAATTAAAACATCCACGATACATCTGACTAAAATACTGGTCTTGAATACGCTCATCTCTTTCAAAAACGACAACGTTTATATAACAAACAAACAAACCAACATATTCATAAAACCAACTTATAAGACAAGAATATATAGTTTACGTATATCCATCTCCAAAAGAAGAAGACACACATAAAAAAAAAGCCCGCTATAACTTAAATAACCATCCTTTCTCCATAACTCACCACCGTAAAATCAACAAGCATACGTAAGCCGTATGATTTCCCCAAACCAAACCAAACCAAACCAAACCATCCCGTATACGGCAAGACCTCAGAAAGAAAAAAAAAAAAAAAGTCTGCAGCCACTGCCTACGGTGCCCAACCCAGAGTGGCATATATGCGCCGCGCTAAATGGTTGGTGCATAACGATGATGATGATGATGTGCTGTTTGCTTTTATTATCAGGAAAAGGATAAGAGATCTAAAGATGAGTGGTGGATGGGGTTATATATTACCGGTAAATGATAATGGATGAACAGCCATCTTCCCGATTTGGAAATGAAAAAGATCTTAGCGGGTGGTGATTGGTCAAGACTTTTTTTTTGGTATACTGGTACGGTGTAAATTTATGGTCTACGAGGTTTAGGTTTGAATGGGTTGGGGTTATAAGTTCGCTCTATTGAATGTATTTCTTTCTCTATTCTTTCCAAGATTGTGAAATGAAATTGAATTATTGATCTCGTTACGGTTATTTTTGAGTGATTGGTAAGTGCGCGGGGTTTTGGTATACGTATACAAGAAAAGCATGTGTGTGCTTTTTTTTTTTTTTTTTCTTTTCTTTACTTCATAACTTAAAAATTTAATAGCCTTTTCTTGTTATTTTTTGGAGGTTCTTGATTGGGCATGAACATGAACATGGGAACAGAGAGGAGGGACTACGATAGTGGTTTAAAATGGAATGGATAATTGAGCGTTGTTGTGCGCTGTTGGTGGTGGAAATCTGAATGTGGGATTGGAGAAAAAAGGGTCTATTGTGGTACTTTGTATTGTGCTTTTGTGGGTTGGCTACCTGTGCATACTGTAGATGGTCTAAAATTGAAACGGAATAAATATATATAAAATCATAATGTTATCAGATTCTGATATTGACATTGATAGCAATAATTTAGTCGTTATTATGGGGATATTATTGCTCCCATCTTTAAATCCCAAGTTGGACAAACATTCAACAATGAAAAATACAATATTAGCTGAGCTTCTAATCAACGTTGACTGTATCTAACGTTATTGCTCAATAACATCATATTAGTAGCTACTAAGATTTGTGTGAGGCCAATAATCAACACAATAAATATATTTATACAATCATGATTCGTATTAAATTCCATTATCTTCCTTCAATCAATTAGCACCTCTCAAAAACCTTATACAGCCCAGGCAAATTAGCAATTTCAACCACATGCTGAGCCATCCACTCCGGAGCAATGAACCGTTGCTTAACCAACGGCAAAATCAGTTTCTCAATATTCTCACCAATCTGAACCACCCTTCCATTCTGACCCTCTTCTTCCTCTTCCTCTGAAAATATAGGCTCTGGGGTGTAAAGCTTCGATATGGCAACCAGAATTCCTTTGAGACAACTGTACTCGTCATCCCATTGAACGTGCCGACTTAGTTCGTGGAAAAAAAATGGAAGTTTTTGAAAGGGAGGAATGTAGCCTTTGATTAACATTGGTAAAGAATTGAGCCGAAGAACTTCGTCTTTTACATCTTTGGTAAATGTCATTGAGAAATAGTCCTTCATCATATCTCTCATCCCCCATAAATTCTCTAACAGCTCTTCTATATTTTCACCCGCTTCTGGTTCAAGAGCTTCATAAAGCTCCCTCACGCTCAACCCTTCTTCCATATCAAATTTCAGCACCCCAAAATTACTAAAATCCGATACGCCTATTTGATAAAACATTTCCTGAATGAGTATCCCATAATCAACTACAAACATCTGTACTCCCTGCTGAAATGCACATAGTCGACGTTTGTAATCAACAATGCCTATATAAATGTGATCTGCAAAAATTCTTGTCAGATTTTCGTTAGACTTGCTAATAATCTCGGACTTCATAGTGTGGACTGATTTTAGTCGTACTTCAACTCTATCCCGTTTCTCTTCGTTGGTTCGGTACTGCGATGCAGCTGGAAACACCGCTGACGAAGTTGACAATGTTGACGACGACGAGTTTGGCCTTTGAGAAGATCCTGCTTCTTTACCAACATCAGACTCAACTGCACTTTGTGATTGACTCATCAAAGTAGTCAGTTTCATCTGCTTTGAATCCGTTCGAACCAAGTTATACTCATATGGTCGTTTTTGTAACGAACTCTGCGAGCTTTCCGTCGTCAGCTTAGAAATACGGCTTTTCGATAAAACAGACTGCGTTTGAAATGTTCTGCTCGATCCACAGTTCGCCAAAGCTTCCTGAATAGCAGCGCATATATGATCAATAATCTCTGATTCATACAGAAACCTGACTTCTCGTTTAGTCGGATGTATATTTACATCCAAATTTCTCGGATCGATTTCGAGAGATAAGTACGCAAAATAATGTCCTCCTCTCGGCAAATGCACACCGTATACACCTGTTAAACCCTTCCTCAACGGATCACACGCTACTGATCTTCCATTTATAAATAGCACAGGTGCAATTGACTTTTTCGCTGAATAGTTTGGGTTAGTAATAAGCCCAGTAGCGCTTCTCAGTCCGTACTTTTCCAGTTTCCCTACGTCAACATCAATGAGTTCAGCCGCAATAGATGATCCATAAACTGTCCTAATTCTATCCTGCTGTTTGGTCGAGGCCTGCACGTTCAGAGCCGGATACGAGTCCCCGAACTTTTTACAGCTAAAAGAAATTCCTTGGCAATGGCAAGCATACCGTCCAATAACATCTAGCACTTTCCCGTACTCGTCTGATCCAGACTTGAAAGCGCGCAAACGTGATGGAACGTTGTAAAAAAGATCTTCGACGAGGATCTGTGTTCCGTCACGCCCTGCAACTGCCGTTGGTGAAGCTGTGGTCGGTTTCCCATCAAGATATGCCATTTTCCACGCGCACGGAGAGTCTTTCGTTTTGGTCGTGACTGTGAGATGTGAAATGTGTGAAATACTGGCAAGTGCTTCACCTCTGAATCCGTAGGTGGCAATGGATGATAAATCTTCGAACTTTGAGAGTTTGGATGTAGTGAAACGTTGGCAAAGCAGATCAAGATCGATTTTCTAGAAATACTATAGGTTAGTTTCATCTGCCCGTTAGTGCCATTAATTAAATGCCATACTTACATTGATCCCACTTCCGTTGTCTGTTATTTGTAGAAGTTTAAGACCTCCGTCTTTCACGACGACTTCAATTTGGGTGGCACCAGCGTCAACGCAGTTTTCAAGCATTTCTTTCAGAGCATTAGCTGGGGCTATAATGATCTCACCCGCCGCTATTCTGTTCACAACTGTTGGATCTAAAGGCTTATAACATCAGTACTAACTTCTTTAGCAACAACTGATGTCCAAAGTACATACCTTAATCCTCCGTTCTTCCATTTCGAGATTGGTATATTATTATTTGAAGATTTCAACCTCTCTGTGATATGAAAGGTGTAATAATCGACCTTACTAAACAAATTTGGGAAAGGATTAGGTTAATTACTTCACGTTTCAGGGAAAAATTAGTTTTTTTTCGCGTTTTGGTGTGTGTCTACTGGTACAAAACATTTTTCTCCCTTCTAATTTTACTTTACTCTTTCCCCATACCCAAAGTCGCGTCTGTTTTACTACTAGATACATCGGATAGATAACACAAATAACAATGCCCAGCAAGCGCCCCGTCGGTGAAACACCCGCAGAGAAAGAGAAGCATAAGAGAACGCGTCTACGATACAAGGACATTCAGCAGAAGATACAACAGGGACGGTCCGAAAACCTTGGTATCAAAATCGTGACAGAAGCTATCCCAGAGGTTGTTGAAGCTTACCAAGAAGTCGATCGTACGAATGAGGCAGTTATTGATTCAGTTGTGGTACAGGAACTAGCAGATATAACCGTTGCTGAAGTAAAGAAGTATGAGAGAGACTCAGCTATTTCTTTTAACGTCGATGAGTACGTCGAATGTATGTCGGCATTCTTCAATCATTCAGGAACCTCCGACGAACCACCTCCTTCCACGTACGCTCCCACTAGTAGTGCTAGCAGCTTGATTACTTTCGGACGCAAAGTTTACGAGTTTACATACAGACCACCGTTATCAGACCATATGGTTGGGCCGCTAGCGCTTGAGCGGAAAATCAGAAATACAGGTACCCACGCCCGACGAGTTATAGACGAAAACGTTGACAAGGCCGCGCCCATGCAACTTGGGCTTGATAAAGTGGTGCCAGGAAAGAAGGTGCCTACGCTTGTCAAGAACATTTTTTTCACTTTAGTGAGCTACTACGAAATTGCTAATGCACCGATCGGACTTTTCGATTTTGTTTTGAATCCTGACTCGTTTTCACAATCAGTCGAAAATTTGTTTTACACGTCGTTTTTGATAAAGGAAGGAAAGGTCCAGCTGGACGTGGACGATGATAATATTCCAATAATATCACCAGTGCCACCACTCCCCGATGGAAAAAAGGAAAGACAGGAAGAGGAACATCGACGTGCTCAATTGCCAACGCGACAGATGATTTTTGATCTGGACATGAAAACTTGGAAAGATTTATGCGAGGCTTTTGACCTGAAGGAACCAGCTATTCCCCACAGAGAACCTGATCAACCCCATGCCCATGATGTTGACAAATCCAACCCTCACTGGTATTCGTAGAACTTTTCATATTGCACTGGATGTGATGGAGATAAAATCAAATAGCATGGTGTTGATCTAGATCAACATCAGGCAGCAAAAAACATTAACACTTATCAAAATTTGTGGCATATTAAACCATCGGTATTTGGGCTATAGTAATTATAATAAGAAAAAAAGCTCAGAATACACACTGGTACTAGTATGAAACTATTCCTCACTACAGAATTTACAACCCAGAAACATCATTGACCGTGTTTTCATGTTTCTCTTATTCTTGCTAAAAACAGGAATTTAGGCTGAAATCAATACCTATAATCTTCTCATGTGTCGGTTGTTGAAGTAAAGTTAAGCCATACTACTTACAGATTCTTGACTCATCAAGAAGCTACGATTCGTACATATTTCAACCTTAATTATTTATAACCCACCTCTTTCTACCCCTCCAACAATTATTTTCACCTTTTTCAAGTAACTTTTCATCAAGAAAACAATGTCCTCAGGCCTTTCTCCTTATCTCAACGGTGACAAAAACTCGTTCGCCTACGACTCTGTTCGCGACAGATGGTTGATTATCATCAAAAGCGCTAGTGCAGATGTCAGACAAACCATTGCAGAATCTTCGAATGACGAGGTTAAATCTCAAGGTGAAATCATTGCCAAACAAATTGATGATTTGCACGATGCCTTGGTAGCAAATGCAGAATTGACTTCGTTTTCAGATGAAGATGTTGCAAAGTATTCAGATTTGGCCTGCTACAATGAAGAACTGAAAAAATTGGCTCCTTTGCACTGGCATACTGCTCCATGGTTGTACTCTGAATGCCACCTTTATAGACTGATTGCATTGTACTTTTCAAATCAACCAAAATGGGCTAGATACGACCCTTACGCGCGTCAAAAACGCGATGCTTTTAAGGCTTCCAAAGACGGTGTCATTGAACTATGTGTCCGTTACAAAGAACTGTCAAAGCAGCTTGCATCAACTGAGCTATCTGACGACGCCAAATATCTTTTGTTCAGAGAATTCATCGACATTTCTCTTTGGGGAAATGCTACTGATCTTTCCCTTCTTACCACCATCTCCCTCGAAAGCATCAAGTCCCTCCAAGGTGCAGAATCACGTAAAAAGAATGAAGCCAACATCCTCGTCAACGACATTGATGCTGCTTACCAATCTTTACTCTCCAAGAGACAAGCAGCGGACAAGGAAAGAAAAGAAATTCAAGTTGACATTGTTCTTGACAACGCCGGGTTTGAATTCTTTGCTGACTGCTGTTTGATTCTTTACCTTCTGGACTCCGGTGTGGCTGATACCGTTGTTATTCACCCCAAGACTTACCCCTGGTTCGTGTCTGATGTTCTTCCCGCGGATGTGTTAACCATGCTTGGGTACCTCAAAGATCCTCAATTTTTCCCAACTACCGAGAACAGAGCTGACATAGACTTCCTCAGTGACAAGTTATCAGAATACCATGTCGAGGGTAAACTTGTGATCCGACCTAACGAGTTCTGGACCACGTCCTACACCTACGACGAGATCACTTCTACCGGAGTTGGAAAAAACGTATGGGAGTACTTGAAGGATTCGGCTTTGGTTATTTTCAAGGGTGATTTGAACCACCGTAAATTGATCCGTGACTTGGCATGGCCCAGAACTACTAGCTTCACAACTGCTATTGGTGCACTTGCTACAAGTGGAATCCCAGTCTTGACTTTGAGAACTATCAAGTCGGACACTGTTGTAGGATTGAAGGAGGGAGTTGAACAAGAGCTTGAAAAACAATGGGTTGAGCGTGGGAATGATAACAAGTTTGCATGGGCATACAGTGGTAAGTGGGCTGTGATTGAGTTTTCTGAAGGTAAATAAACGTACAGGATGTGCTTTTTCAGATATAAACGGGTAAGTAGATAAAATGTTATGTTATTTGATAAATTGATGGTTCATGAATTACTTCAAAGTTGTTGTGTTCGTGCTTTCATGTTTCCTTTAGCTAAATTCAATAACTACTCTCCTAAAGAAGTTATGGATAATTCTTTCATGCTTTGCAAAACTTCTTCCACCTTGTTGTCCAGCGTGCCAGTGGCATACTCCTCTCGCGAGCTTGCGTCCAAATACTGTTGGACTTGAGCTAGTCTTGTATAACTCTCAGTACAAAATCGTAACTGAATCTTAACCAGTGCTTCAAACGAAGGGTCCAAATAAGGAACTCTCATATCAATAAGTTTCGGAATTTCCGTTATTAATTGATTGTTCAATTGTTCATAAACTTCTTTCGCATGGTCAAGTTCTTTTTCCAAGCGTGGCAATTTGGTCACGTCGTCACTAGGTTTGTCAACGAGCTTTTTTACTTTATACCGCATTTGGTCGTAGTCGACAAGTTTGTGGTTGCGTTTTTTGATTGCTTCGTTGACGTCAGCAAAATAGCTGCAAAACCTCGAAATTGGGTCAAGAACGGTTTCCCGGTAGGGACCGTCAAGGGCTTTTACGGTTTCAGAATCCAGTTCCTGAACTGCGTTAAGATAGTACTTGGAAACTCCGTCCCTGGTTCCGGCGTCGCCGTAAAAAGCGTCAATGGTTTCAGCAATTCTAGTCTGCGAAGCGGTCATTGCCCGCAACGAGTCCAGGTATCCTTTTGACTCCTTCTGTAGTCTGCCAGATGCAGTTTCCAATGTTTTAAATCTTCGCTCTTCAATTTCATAATCTTTGTCAACAGTTTTTTCCACCTGTCCAGTTTTCATCATCACCTAAAAGTCGCCCCACATGTTAACTCCATACCTAACTGAAAAAAAAAAAAAAAAAGATTTATTCCGTCTTGTTACTTACAGAGGTACCAGCCCTGCTCACTGCTTTTTTGAACCCGTTCCAACTCATTTTTTTAATATCGATGTATCACTATATTTATCACAATCACTAGATACTCTTTCACAAACGAATAAAAAAGAGATAAATGAGGAGAAAAGATAGAAATATGGGTCCCATAATAATGTAATTTGTTTTGTCTTATGCGTAAGGGTTTCTGAATTCTATTTTATGGTTCACCTGCTGTAGTGTACTGCTTAGACAGGGAAAAGCTCATGAAAGGTAACTGGAAAAGAGGCAGTAGCCTAATTAAGAGTATTTACCGCAAGCTCTACTTTCTGAAAAGACTGCTACTAAACTTTAAACAAAGTTGAAGGGAGAAAAAAGGACTTATGATAAAAGAATACATTTCTAACACTTGTTATTTAAGACTTGTTGTTTAGTTGAGAGTTATTATAGAAAAGTTGAGAAAATAGATTTTGCTGCTTGCATTTGCGGAACTGGGCTTTTCCCATAAAAAATTCTGAAGATGAAAAGTGTGAGCATCAGATTTCGCTGTTTTCACAAAGCCTGACATCTCATAGCTGACTACAAAAGAATGCAAAAGAGAATTCAATTCTTTCCGGGTCATGAGACAGTGTACCATTAAATATTGACAACTATGACAAATAATAAAATATATTTCTAACTATAGTGCAATTATTTGTTAGAAACAATAGCATCGTACTTTTGCTTGAACCACTTGATGGTATCTTCACGGGAAACCTTGTGGCTGTTACCGATCTTAGATCTGCATCTCTTTCTGCGGGCGACGGAGGCACCAGGTCTGGTCATTCCAACGTAGAAGTCCATACCGTAAATACCGATATTAGGGTCGTACTTAATACCCAAATCAATGTGTTCGTTGATACCGAAACCGAAGTTACCAGTCTCAGAGAAGTTTCTCTCTCTGAGTTCGTATTCCTTAACCTTAAGACCACGCTCAAGGACTTCTTCAGCCTTGGGTCCACGGATGGTGACGTGAACAGCAATCTTTTCGTTACGTCTGATACCGAAGGTTCTGACGGTGTATCTAGCCTTAGAGTAAACGGGGGTTTGACCAGAGAGTTGTTCAAGAACCTTAGCGGCACGGGTAAGTCTGTCACCAGATTCACCGACACAAATGTTAAGGGTGAGCTTCTCGATGCGGAGCTCACGCATAGGGTTGGCACTCTTGTCACTCTACAAAACAATGTTAGCAACTTTTTCTGATTGAAGCAATATCCCCCATCATATAACTGAACGAATTTCGATTTCAACACATCCCACCATCCTTCTTCAACATTTCATCCGTCGACCCCCCAAAAAACAATAATGTGCCCCTTATGCAAATCCGTAAAAAACCTCGTTCTTCATCATCTGATAGGAGTGGTGTTTCCACTTACCATTTTTAATATTAAAAGTTGTGTGGTCTAGTACTTGTCGAACTGCCGATAAAGGGTCAAGAAAAGAGATAACTTTTTTCCTACTATCCCGCGAAAGAAAAAAATTGAAAAAAATCCAGCGACTCCCAGTGTCTAGGGTAAGGTTATAGCAAAGACTCCTATTTGGGAAACAATTTTTGCTTGTTTGGAAAAATGTCAAATTAATGAACTACAAAATTTAGAGTATTTTGTGGACTGCTTTTCAAAAGTAGTTAGGGCTGGGCCCTACAGATTTTACATAAGTCAGCTGCTACATGTACTATTCTGTAAGTGCTATAAATGTAATACTAGGTCATATTTATGACGGCCCCAACCATGAAAGTGAATCGACCTCACAGGCTTCCACATGCTCGCTAATGTATCTACAAACGAAGTTTTAAAATTGATATATTTGTGCCACAAATAACATGAGAAAATCATACACGTACAGTAAATAGCTATGAAATCTGGGCCCCTCAGATGATTTCCAATGCAAGTAGTTTTATTGAACAATTATTTAATCGGCTTATATTTATAACTTGTGGTAGATTTATTTAGCAAAAGCTGTCTTGTTGAGTTCAGCAGCTTCCTCAAATTTCTCCTTGAACAAGTTAGCATTTTCGGCGTTACCGAATCTAATAGCAAGAGTCAAGGCCTCAGGAGCGCCTTCACTGATATCGGCGGCCACATTGTAAACCCAGGATCTGTCAGAACCGATGTTAGGTTTAAGAGTGCTATCAGAGAGAACTGCATAAACATGTTAGAAGACTGTTAATAAAAAAGTATCTGTAAAGTACTTACTGTAATGGTTGGCACAGATCTTTAATGTTTTATCACGTCTCATAACCAAACGAACCTTTCCGCTTTCCTTGTGTTTCAAGAATTTGACATCGCCGGTTCCACGTTCTTTCCATTCCTTAGCTTCGGCATCGAAACGGAAAAGCTTGGCACGACTATACACTCCATGTTAGCATCTCTATGGCGACTTTCCCACTCAATTGTAAACTGATTGCAAAACTTACACTTTGTGGAGAACTTCTTCCTCTTCTTCGTTAGTCTTGACTTCGACTTTTTCGAGTTGAACAACGGGTTCAAAGTGCACCTCAGGAGATTCGGGTGCTTCTTCTTCGTTAGTCTTCTTTTCATCTTCTTCTTCGTCGTCATCCTTCTTCTCAGCAGTCTTTGGTTTAGCACCGCCGAACATGGCGAAAGGGTTAGAGCCAGCAGGAGTGGCAGACGATCCAAAAACGGACTTCTTTTCTTCGGTAGCCTCAGTGGCGTCGGTGACGGTTTCAGTAACTTTATCAGCAGACATTATGACGTTCAGACTTCAAAATCGAAAAAAAAAAAAAAACATAAATAATGAAAAGTCAGCCTTATCCTACACAATCTGATGATGATCAAACTTCTCGCAAAAAAAGCAGATATAATGGCTTTGAATTTAATTCACTAGACTTACCTAGTGTTTAGTATTGTATGTAGAATATCTATGTGTTTACTTTAGCAACTAGAGGGATCAGAGGATTTGTGTTTGTTTTGGTGGTGAATTTCTTAAAATTTTTCGAATTAGTTGTGAAGGTTAGGGTACTTTGCTGTAACCTCTTTCCAACTGATTATACGTATTACAGCATTCTAGTTAAAGAGCCCTGAAAGTATAATCCATCAGGAGCCTGTAAGTATTGAAACACTACCGATTTCTTTAAATTACGTGTTTGTGATTTGGCATTCTTTACAATCTCATCGCGGTTGACAGTAATATTCATGCTACTTAGATGGTGTCCCAAAAGAATCTGTCTCATACAACCGTTTACAACCTATTACTTTCACAGATGAGAAAGCATTCAGTACTATCAAAATATAATGAAGTTTGTAGAAGAATATTTACTTGATAAAAGATATGAAATGAGGCAAAGACTGTATTTTACGGTGCGTTTCTCCTATAAAAGTAAAACAAAATACCTAGCTCATTTTTAATTGTGAATTGTCCATGTTTATGCCAAAATCATAGGAGGTCTGACTGTGGGAGACTTGTCTACTGTTGATGGTTGTTGATCAAGTGCGTACCTGATTATCTTTCGCAACCTTTTGACAGTGCATAATTTTCTGGTTGTGTAAATTTCTTCTAGATTAATCTTTTTCACGCGTACCAGTTTTGTGACCACACGAATAAACTCTTTAACATTGAATTCTGAACCAACGCTTCCGTTTGCAATAGCTTTATGAGCAGTAGTCTTTAGAGATTTTATCAGCCGAACACGATTTTGCACTCGTGACACAACTCTATACTTGGGTTCGTAAGTATAGGAAGACTGCCTTGAGCTCAAGTAATTTTCGTTCAAAGACCAGGCTCTCCCGTTTGTCCTGATAAAGAGTCTATTGTGTTTAAGGTTATATTTGACAGCAGCTTTCCAGTTCTCCTTACACTTGCTGGATGCAAAATATGGATATAGGCTTTTTATCATCTTGCAAACTTGTTTGAATGTAGCCACTTTATCTTGAATTGCACGGAACGCTGTTACAATAATTTGGTGGATTGGGATCCCCGGAATGGTTTGAGTTTCTGTAGCATCCACTTCAGAGACATCCGAATCAGATGATTGATCTTCGTCTGGTAGGAGGAATTTGAATTCTACACAGCCAATCTTTACATTTGAACTGGTAATGACATGTTAGTGCACAGATCATAAAAGGCTGCAAATAATTATTTTTGAAGCGACTTACCCATTTTTCAAAGGTGCTTCTTCGTTCTTCCCGTAGAAAGTGTCATCCACCGTAATTCCGTTAATTCCCCACACTCTTATCTCGAAGTTCATCTTGTCAAAATTGTAGACAATTTCTGCGTGTTTTCGAGATATTCCTTTATTCTGCCCCAAATCCACGTCGATTCTCAGATCGGAGAGAGGTTTAGGACTGATGCCTTGACGCCCCAGAACGGCGCGAAGAGTCTGCAAATAAAATTCTGAATCGCCAAAATCAAGTCGGGCATACGCGTCAAGTTTTGACTGCTTGGTAATGTTTAAATAAGTATCATCTGCATGTTCATAGTCGGGTTTATAATAGTTGGCTTCTGCATTGTACATATTTTTTTATCGAACTTAGAGATGCTTCGAAACTAGTAAGTTGTAGAATAAAAACAAGGCCAGAGTGGGGATTATATACACTTTGGCATAAATAACTGAATTGTTTCAGTAAAATAATATCACCGGTTATGCGAGATTGAATCTCAATTTGCCACGCAGCTAAGAAAGAAAATAATTGAGATGGAAGAGAAGGAAAGTTGCATTAGAAAGATACGATTTTTTAAAGGTTTTCCAGAAATTCTATCAATGCTCGTGGAGCGTGTTTTTATTGGCGTACGATATCAAAACTATGAACGTATATCCACTTTGTCAGTGTGATTTGTATACACTGTGAGTTAATGTCAGCCTGGCTGTATTTACAATTAAAGAGTGCTTGAAGCTGGCAAGCCAACTGGTTCAAAGTGACAGGTGCACAAACCTTTATTCAGGCATTTTAACTTTGTAACACATATTCTAGGTACTGTACTGTAGTACCTTAATCAGAGCATAGATTTCTTAATTTGTGCCTCTCAAATGGTCACTCCTCCCTCTCACAATGAGGCCATTAAATTTTAGCCTTTTTTTTTGTTCTTTTCATACGCCTAGATGCTTGTTGTCAAAGAACGTGGGCAAACCATCAACACCTATGGAAATTGTAATGGTCTTTTGTCTGACGATCATTGAACAAATATAAACCCTATTAGTTGCTCTGTCTTTGTAACATATGTTCTCCTTCTAGTAAAGTAAAGCTTACTGTATGTTCTATCTTTGGGTGCATTGTCAGCCTTCTTGTGTGAGTTTGTTGTCATAGGTATTCCAAAATTATATCGATACAAAAATTTAATAGTATACGCACATTATCTGAATTCATTCATCTCATGCACATTCATTTATCATTGATCTCTAATTAACTTTGCATTTGTGGCAAGGTATGCCATTTGACCAGCTAAAACTGGTGTAGCACCAGTGCGGCTTTTGTGAAGGGATCTATTTGCAAATTTCATCAAGCATAATATTGTAAGCCCTTAGCACGATCCAAGTGAGTAGCACCCTTAAATCAATAAATTCCCTAGCATCGATCATGTTTGTTACATCTACCGGCTTTCAGTCTGGTACAGTTTCCGTGTAGATCGAACAACGGTAAAATAACTGCAATGTGAGCGCAGCTTTCAGTAGCAAGAAAGACTCTTGATGAGTGATTTCATTATTGTTTTTGAGCATTGCTAGGTTGTTTCAATCATCATACTTCTGATTTAAAAATCCCAATAAAGTTGAATAAACCTATCAGTCAAAATCTTATATAAAAATAACTTCTCGCGAATATTACGCTTTGACGAAACAGAGACATTTACAGCGAGCTGCCTGAGCTCTACATTGGCCCCAAACTTAAACTATTGCCATGCCATGGTTGCAGCACTCATTTTCCATGAATACAAGATTGTCAGCCCGGGTTAGACTCATCTTTTTAGGGCACTGGTGAGCTTAAAGAGAAGTAGCCTTTTAGCCAAAAGGGCAGTATACTGTAGCGTGTGCTGATTTTTTTTAGATATCAGCTTAGCGCTTGTTGACTCTAAGCTAAAAAAGGAAACCTGGGTATTTTGTTTACTTAAGCAACATTTATGTGTGAGACAAAATCATAACATTGGGAACTTTATGATGGCTTTCTAGTACTGTTTTTTTCTACTGCAACTTGTTTTCCTAGACAAACAACTCTAAAAATTTGCTGCAGATGCTGCTCCTTCCTTTAGTAAAAGTCTTTCTCACATACTAGGTCTTGTTGTTTATTTGTGACTGATATATACTATTCTCCTTCCTAGGTATTTTTCAATCCAAAGCGCTCACATTTGAACGCTTATCACAACGCTCAACGCTCAGCATGAACGGCAATACGAGAAGAATACCACAGCAGTCTTCGGAAGACACATTGCATAAGAGGCTACCGACGTTATACGAGGTCTTAAACCTCCGAACAAAACCACCCGTGGACTTATGGTGCTTTTATGTGTTTATGAGAGAAGAGTATAAGGGCATAGAATACTTGGATTTCTGGTTAACAGTCGTAAAGCACCTATCATTATGCAGGAACTACGTCAGAGGCCTGCGTCAAAGTATTATCGCCTCAGAACGTAACTCAAGTAGGACGTCTTCAGTATTGCTCGACACGTTAATTCAAGACGACGCCGATGAACATAGATTATCAGCTTTTCTAAGAGGTGAAGATCCTGAAGACAACCCCGGTGGAATGTTCAGATTGTCTACTTTACTAGACACAATGAATCCAAAAGACGGATATCTAAAAAACGAAATCAACCATATAAAAAAACAACGGAGGAATGAAAAAAAGGATGCGCTAATCAACCCATTTGATGAGAAAGCACTTGTAGAATCCGATCAAGAAGCCATCATTATTCCTAGAGCTCCTGGGACTACTTCAGTGCTATATGACCAAGGGTTATCAGCTAGTCCAATTTTAGATGATGAACATCGATTACCCTTACCCCCGTCGCGCAGAAACAACGAAGGCTACATATCGACTAACAACAGTAATAATAATAATAGTGCTCGCAGCCAAAATCGCAATAGCAATAACAGCAACAATGTCAACAACCGAGTTATTTCCGACAATAATGACAATGTAAGTCTAGTCTCTCGAAGTGATATCAAACAAGCCACACATTATATTCTGGTAACATACTTCATCCCAGGTGCCGAGCGAGAAATTGTTCTGCCTCAAAGAATTATGCAGGATGTTCGTAACGCAATTGAGGTAGAAGGCCGTGATGATCCGGAGATATTTGACGAAGCCCGTGAGTATGTATTTGAAGCAATGCAGAAAGAAGCCTTCCCTGCGTTTTTGGCGAGCAAAGCATTAGGAAATATTACAACTTTTGGATCGGTGATACGACTGAGTTTGGGGTTAATTGGCATGTTCGCAGGCTTTTGGATGGCCTTTATTTTCATATTTTTAAACTACTCCAGAAAAACCAGGCTCTACATCATCATCCCATTTGCGATAGGATCGTATGGTCTTTTCAGTGGCATTTACAATCTTGATCCTCTGATAGCATTTTTCGGGTATTTCGAATCACCGTCCAGTCCAACGACAGGGATTTCAAATTTACTCAAGATCAAAGAACCTTTTGTTCGTCAATTACTTGTTAAACGAGGGTTGTTTGTTACATTTCTAATTGTGTTATTTGCAACCTGTTGGGTAGTATTGTTTGTGTTTGTTCCTGGAAAACGACTTTAGTCAAAATAGAAACTAATTAGACTCCAGTTGAGCTTTTGGAGCTGGCGAGTTTAAAGCACGGCGATTGTCTGAACAAAAAATTGACGATACATGATATTAGAAAGAAATTTTACTTGAAATAATAAACACAATAGACTACCCCAGACTATTATTTATATTCGGGTTGTCGGATACGAAAAGAAGTAGGAAAAACGTATAGAACTAATGTTTTCCCCGGATTTTTAGAATTCATTGTTTTCGTTGAAGAAAAAAACTCGGGATTCCAAGACCCTTGACGAAAAAGCCACGGAGAGGTGGAAAGGAACTTTAGGGGGAGCTTATATTTATTAAACTATTTTTAATTACATATTGATACATCCCATAGTAATTTATAAATTTGCTAGCACATAAAATGGCTAGCTCATCATTTAGCTTTTATCTAAGAACCTGTTTACAAAATAGAAAATTCTGACACAAAAATATGAAAAACTTTGGGTGCAAAGACCTAATTTATCAGTCCAATGAGATCATGCCATTAAAAAAATCCTCAACAGTGCACCCCACCTATTTCTGACTGTTTTTTGCTATATCAAGAGAAACGAAACCCACATGTATGACTAATCTTTACTTTATTACTAATCAGTGCAGGCTTCGAAAACAGAAGTAATTAACCCAAAATTTATGGAATTAACTTCAATTAACCACGCCAAAAACTATGACAGAACCTCAAACGTGGTTAACTCAATTGATTTTGTTGCAGCATCCTTCTTTGAAGTTCTCATACACCCCGGACCAAGGTGTTTGTGTAGCACTGATTCAGCCCATTTTTACAGGCATGAATTTTTGTTACCTTACCTTATTGTCATAAAAAATACATTCCGTTGCTCACCCCCTCTCTATTTTTCCTAAAAACTATATAAGGACGGCCTTGCCCCTCCATTTTCCATTTCCTTTTCTTCTTCTTCTCTTTTTTCTTCTCCTCACTGCTTCTTTGCACCTTAATTCCTCTAAACGAACTTCTTCTCAATCTAACAACATAAATATTCATAATGGTTAACGTCGGTATCAACGGTTTCGGTAGAATTGGACGTATTGTATGTATTCATTTTGCTCACACAAAAGGCCGAATTCTCAGTAACTAACTTTTTCCATGATTAGGTCCTTAGAAATGCCCTTAAGAACCCTGAGGTTACTGTTGTCGCTGTCAACGATCCTTTCATTGACATCAAGTACGCTGCCTACATGTTCAAGTACGACTCCACTCACGGAAAGTTCGACGGTGAAGTTTCTCACGACGACTCTCACCTTATCGTTGACGGTAAGAAGATTGTCATCTACGGTGAACGTGATCCTGCTTCTATTCCTTGGGGCAAGGCTGGTGCTGACTACGTTGTTGAGTCCACTGGTGTTTTCACCACTACCGAGAAGGCTTCTGCTCACTTGAAGGGTGGTGCCAAGAAGGTTGTCATTTCTGCTCCTTCTGCTGATGCTCCTATGTTCGTTGTTGGTGTTAACAACGAAAAGTACACTTCTGACCTCAATGTCATCTCTAACGCTTCTTGTACTACCAACTGTCTTGCTCCTTTGGCCAAGATTATCAACGACAACTTCGGTATTGTTGAAGGTCTTATGACCACTGTTCACTCCATCACTGCCACCCAAAAGACTGTTGATGGACCTTCCCACAAGGACTGGAGAGGTGGACGTACTGCTTCTGGTAACATCATTCCTTCCTCTACTGGTGCTGCCAAGGCTGTTGGTAAGGTCATTCCTGAATTGAACGGTAAGCTTACCGGTCTTTCTCTTCGTGTCCCTACTGTTGATGTTTCAGTTGTTGATTTGACTGTTCGTCTTGAAAAGGGTGCTTCTTACGATGAGATCAAGTCTGTTATCAAGGCTGCCTCTGAGGGTCCTCTTAAGGGAGTCGTAGGTTACACTGAAGACGCCGTTGTCTCTACTGATTTCATTGGTGACACCCGCTCTTCTATTTTCGATGCCTCTGCTGGTATCCTTCTTAACGAAAACTTTGTCAAGCTCATTTCTTGGTACGATAACGAGTACGGTTACTCTGCCCGTGTTGTTGACTTGTTGGTCTACATTGCTGGTGTTGATGCTAAGGCCTAAATTAATTTAATGATGTATAAATGATATATTACGATTTTAAAATTTAATTATCGATGATTTATGAAATTTTTCAAGTGAATACTAGATTGAGAAGTGTGATGTGGTCTCCGACTTTACTGTTGGCGGTTACATGATTGGGTAGAGTGCAAGTGGGGGATAAAATTAAGTTTGAGCATAAAGGAACCAAAGCATACAGAGACTAACAGAGTCATTTGAACTAATAATTTTTAGATTGATTTCTCGATACATGCTTTATTGTAGTAGCTATGGGTTGTGTCAATTGGTGCAAATTAAGAAGAGTGATGCAATTGACTCAAAGGATTCAACATATACAAAGACGTAGGTGTTACAAAAAGTAGCTGCTGTACGGGTTGAATACCCAAGTTTACTAATTGCTGATATGGTGGACCTGATGACAGTTTGGCAAACAAACTATAAATTGATCTCAGAGTCTGAAAATGATTACGCTGAAATAAAACGCTGTAGAGAAATCGCTAAACTAATGCTGAAAATAAGTTTGTAAGCGTGTTTTATGCTAGTCCGACACTAAAATTGAATTGCTTTCGGTAAGCATCACAGACGTAGTTGGACATTGATCCGATGAAGTCTAGTTGGGGATGAAGTAATAAAATAAGCAGAAAATTTTCCAAGTCGTATCATTCTTGAAATTAAGGTGGAAGTAGACGCAGACTAAGAGTTAAATTTATGGTTGCTTAGCTCGTATCGATAAAATACGATTCCATCTACGATTTGGTCTTTGCTAAGGACAGAAGGAGATGGGATTTCAAGTGGTAAATGGCTCAGCAAGAAGCGTTTGCTCATCCTCTTCTATCATACTCAAAGATGCTGCGGATATGACGACGGCGAGCAACTAGTGAAAACGTAATGTTGAATTTTCCAGCACTGTGACTACAGTGTACGTAAGAGTACGCAATATACGAACGGTGGTTATTGTGAGAGAGTGGCGTAGAAACTGTTCCTACATTTTGCTGAGCACGTACCAGTACGGTACTTATGCGGCCCAAAGCGCTGAGTGACTACTTTTGACATATCACGTGTATTTCAATAATTTGTGTCACTGGTACACGACAATAATCTTATTTTTTGTGGGAATTTTGTCGGTCCGTATAAATTTGGTAAAGAGGCATGATGTCATAGTATCGTATGTACCAAACAACCTAGTACTCTAGGATTGTGTGTGAGGGCTTGAATTTGTTCCTGATTCACGATGAATATTGAACATTACACTGGGACGTGGAATTAAATTTGAGTGTGTACTCATAGAAAGGCAATTGAAGTTGTTGGAAATGCTCAGGGCCAAAGTTCTAAAATTCAAAATCTGTTGGATGGGAGGCTGAAAACAGCAAAGCGCCTCGTTTGATCTAAACTAAATAAGCCAACCGGGATTTTCGGCAGGCACTAGCCCTAAGCCACCCATTGACTCCAGGTGACTTGACCAACTTCCCTCTGGTTGAATCTGAGCTCAGCATCTGAAATCAATCATTTCTGGCAAACTTGCAAGTGAAAAATGAAGAACTAATATGAAATCGGCATGCAATTGGTGGTCTAGGTGAATAGAAGGTGGTATGTGTATGTTTCAATTGTTAGCTGATTTTCCACTGTAGGCGTTCGAATGTTTCGTGCGGGATGTCGCCAGGGTAAATTTCAATTTAAACGAGGACAAAAATGCAAGGGAAAACAAGCAAGTATAGTAATCAGTAAAAGCAGTTAGGGACGCGAAATTGAAGGCACAAATTGGATATTACGTGGATCAATCAAGTAGAGCAATGGTTATAGGAATGTTTATGTTCATGTTTAAGTAAGTGTTGTTCTGTTCTGTCTACGTAAGTTTTATTGCGCTGTTTGACATTAATCTATGTCGGTAGTCAGAAACGAATGAAAACATACATATGGAAGCTTCTATTAATATTGTCTTGACTCCATGTACTCAACTTTACACCACCTCAATTGACTTCCAGCTATAAATATCTCCCTATTTCCTTAGATTTTTTTTATTTCACTCTTCTCTTTCTTTTTTTCCTTTTTCTATAAACAATTGACTTCAATTCCCCCTATTTTACTACTCTACAAACCTATATCATACTACACAATGTCTAACAGAGATTTTTACGGCGCTGACGGTGGTAACCAAGGTGGTTACAACAACAACAACCAAGGCGGATACAACCAAGGTGGATACAACCAAGGTGGCTACGACAACAATAACCAACAACAACAGCAACAATACGGTCAAGAAGGTGAAGTCGGTGAACGAGGTTTCCTCGGTGGTGTCGCCGGTGCCGTTGCCGGTGGTTACGGTGGTCACAAGTTGGGTGGAAGCCACTCCACTCTCGGAACCATTGGTGGTGTAATTGCCGGTGCCCTAGCCGGTAGCAAGCTTGAAGATAAGTGGGACGAAAGGAAAGAAAAGCACAAGCTTGAAGAAGAACAAAAGAAGTTCCAACAACAATACGGTCAACAAGGCGGCCAATACGGTGGTCAACAAGGTGGTCAATACGGCGGTTACAGCAGAGAAGCCGGCCAAGGTGGTTACGGTGAAGGTGAAAAGGGTGACGACAGATACGGTGGTCAAGGTGGTTACGGCCAAGGTGGTCAAGGTGGCTACGGTCAAGGAAACCAAGGCGGTTACGACAATGGCAACAGCGGTTCCCGTTGGTAATTTGTCTAATTACTACAACTCCCTTTTTATGATATTTTTATATATATTCGATTCATATATTTATAATTAGTTCAATGTTGAACTAGTTTACGGTTAATTTTTTTTCTCCTTTTCCCGAATAATTACACGTTTCATGCCAACAGGAAAGATAGTTTGTCGACCTATGTAGCCAAACATGTGTCCAAACCTTAGTTGTGTAGTGTGTGCTGACGCCATTGCTAGTCCAGACTATCATATTTCTCAATTAAAGACGTCTACGTAGAGCTTGTAATATTATACTGACTGACAAAAGAACAGAAACAAGCCCATGTGAATCACTGTGGGAAGAGTATCTGCAACCGTGAAGAAGGCATGAGAAGCAAGTAGCCAAAGATTAAAAAATTAAAAAATAAAGGGCGGAATTGTAAAAGTATCCACTTTTGATAGGGGAAAAAATAGCATTTTTCTGTCATATTGCGGAGTTATTTCGAAAAAATAAAAAAACAATAACAATAATAACATTGTTGTCATTGTTGTGAAAACGAAAACAGCTCAACGTATTTTTGTCTGGGATTTCAAATTGTGCTAATTTGCGTACGTATATGGGAAACAGTGGGTTACAGTATCAAACTCAATTCAAGGTTGGGAAAAATATATGTACTGTACTGTAGTAAACCTGAAAACGACCTTAGGCAACGGTCTGGCCTGTCTTCTCAGGTCCTAGCATAGATCAAGAGGTAGAAAAAAATGTAATCGTTCATCTCAAAATCGATTAATTAAACACATAATATTAAGTGAATTTATTTATCATAGTTAGTATAACATATCACAAACTCAGTACTTTGCATCAATTAATCTCTCCGACCTCTGAAGATTTTGTTTCAGGCAGTAACTGAATATACTTTTCACTATCAATAAGTTCTTCTTCAATATGGCCAACACTAATAACAGTACCTTCCCACTCCCTCATAAACTGTTTACACATTTCCACACGTTCCAGCTCCATAGCAGAGAACGCTTCATCTAAAATCAAAATTTCCGGTTTCTTCACCACCGCCCTCAAAAACAGCGCCGTTTTCTGATCACTGATACCCAGTTCCCTTAGCGGTTTATCCTTATCCAGCCCGAATTTTTCAATCAACTCAATTGCGTGCTGCTTCTGCTCTTCTGTCAGTTTGTCACGGGGAGGTATCATGGATCCTACAACGTACCCGGTGGTAACAGCATCATATACTGATAGGTTCATGGGGAATAAGGCATGGATCTCTGGTGACGCATGGCCGATTTGTTCGTTGATTCCAAAATAGCTGTGGGTACCTGTTTTTCGTGGTTGTCCATTAATTATGATCCGCGAGTTCCATGATTGTGGATGGTCTGCTGTAATCAATGATAAAAGTGTACTTTTGCCTGACCCATTCTGTCCACGAAGGTGCCATTTTTCACCTTTCTTGACCTCCCATGATAAATCTTGTATAACCTGTTGTCCGCGATATGCAACGCTAATTTTATCTAGCTTTAGTATTGTCTCTGTCGGCCTCTCTGTCGGTTTTGTGCCTGACATTCTGATAGTTTTTGCTTTCTCAACCTGTTTGGCTTTCTGCTCCCTCAATTCTTCCAGGAACGGTTTCATTTCTTTGATGGAACCTTGCTGAGCAATTCCACCATTGTCTGTTATCGCCAAATGCGTGATCCATTCTGGAAAATGATCCTGAACCCTAATCCCCAGCACGACGTAGGGGTCCGGAGGAAGTTGGCTAAACACCTCCGCCAGTTTGCGTCTACTAACTGGATCCAGCCCCAAGTACGGATCATCGACCACCAGCAATTTAGGACCTTTCAAAACCGCATTAGCAATTCTAGCTCTCCTCATCTGTCCATTACTCAATCCGGCGACCCATCTATTCCCCAATCCTTCCAACAAAAACTCCTTTCTAACCTTCTCTATTTTCTCAGGCTGGGCACCAGACTGCCGCAAGTATGCGTCAAGATCGTAATCAAACTCGTCACGGAAAAACTCGTACCGCGCACTGAGATGCGTTACAGGGACGGATCCTTTGAACTGTAGAAAGTGTATGGCTTGCGAGGGCCACTGTTTTTGGTCCAGAAACGGATATGTTCGTGAGAGCGGGGGCACCGGGATATGCTTTCCAGCAATAACTTGAAGAAGCTCGTTTTTGAGAGGACCGGTTACTGCCCATCTGTCTGAAGGATTGATGGTCAAGTCTAGAGGGTTCTTGAACAAGCTGGGGGCAATTTTGTCACTTAGTGACCGGAAACGAGCGGATTTGAATCTGACAATCGACATTTACTTGGTTTTGAGGAGACTGAGTGATTGTTTTGGGATATGTGTGATGTGGTAGTTCTATGGGAAAAGGAGATGTGTATATGGAGAAAGAGAAAGTTGACTAATTGACCAAATGGAAAGGAAGAAGTTCGGACCGGTCTGTATTGAAAAACTACGAGATTTTGAAATTTTAGGCTACCGGGGAAAGCAGCTCAAAGTACCGGTAGGTACAGTATAAATTTATGACAATGTTTTCTCAATATGGAAAGTTCCTATTTGGGATAAATTTTCAATTTTCCTGTTAAGCAATAGATTTTATGGTAATTGATAGGTTGATAATGTTGTATCCAATTTTATGAAAAAGAATGTTCTTATAGTAGTACACCTACCTCTTTACGTCGTGAATGTTCATCTCGAGTTAGTATTGAAGAACACTTGATGGTGTCTCTAATAACTACTGATGTTTGCCTTAAGATGCAACAACTGAAATCGTATAACATGAGTGAAATTTAATTGACATAGAAGCTACCAACTATGAGGTTTTGAGCTAGCTCTCATAACAATATATTACCACATATTATGAAGCTAAACAATCGAAAGTATAAAAGACTCAAACGTCATCTAATTTCCTGCTATAACTCGAGCGTCCAGTTGTTATGTTATATCATTGTTTAATATACTACTTCTTTGAAGAGAAAAGCTGACTTAATTGATAGCTAAAAGAACCAGCTACTACTTTTGTCCTATTGCAAAACATTACGGTACAAATCACAACAAATGTGCAATAAAAAAACAGCAGCAAATGAAGGCAATATAGAAAATTTGTAGCTGATAAATGTGTTATTTGAAGATTAGCAGTAAACATTCTCGAGTGATATGATATTTTTTGAATATATCAACCCATCGGAAGAAAAGTGTTACAATCAAACCCAAACATACACATAACCGATTTTTGAGGAAAAAAATGCTTAACTGATGAATATGCTTTTAAAGATTGAGGATTGGGGTATATTTACTATACATACAAAAATTTCAAAATGACCAAAAAATGCTTAACTAGTAGAATATCCTTGTAAATTTTCATGTGTTTGCGCAGGTTTTACTGTAATGAAGTAACATGTAGATATATTTTGTAACCAATTGTAGAGATGATATTCTAACCAATATCACGGGGATTACACAATCATGTATTATTTTGAACGAATATAAGTAGGACTATCTATTTCTAACAAAAGATTATACTCTGTTAAAACTTACCATTGTTACAGGCTAGATCGACTTGGACTAGCTCATTAAGTATACACAAGTATGGGATCTAGAAACAAAATTATCACTATTTGTTTTTAGAATTCAATTGAAAGACAAACAGTTATCGGAGTTGGTTATTCTAGTAATTTGTCTAAGCTAAAAACCTCGATTCTGTGATAAAATCAAGCCTTCTTTATCTCATAAATATTTCTATTTAATAATTCTATAAGCGATTCGTGAAAAAAAGGTAACGTTGCTTTTAATAAAACAAATCACCTCCGTATGGCAATTTATGGATCTGACCAATTGCACCAACACTAACACTCTGGTTGCCCAACTTTTCCACTACCTTCATAATCGCATCCACCGATCCTGCATCACTATTGATATTTCTTATCAAGCCTTCGACCGACGGACCATCGCTCTTCAATGCCTCAGCTAATCTAGCGCTATGAACAGCCTTTTGAATGACCTCAAAATCAACACGACCAGAAAGCTCTCTAATTTCCCTGGCCACTTTTTTGGTAGCAATTGCAACTTGGTCAGCATCAGCACCAGTAATGGTTACAGTGAACATCCCAGCGTCTGAGAATGGAACATATTCAGAGTAAATCTTGGTATTGGTTTGCTTCCCAATGGGATCTAGAATAGAAGTACCGGAAGACCATTTGATATTAGATCCGCCCAAGATTGATGCAAGTGAAAAATAAGTAGATGCTGGTTGGTCTGTGGGAAAAGCTAGAGTAACTGAGTTGGGACCCGGTGATCGAATTCGAATGTCGCCAGAATAGATCTTGGATTCAGTTCGTGAAGGGGCTGAACCCTCGGGGAGATCGCTAAAATGTTCACTAACGAGAGCATTGAAATCGGATTCTACAACATTAAATCCCTGTATTGAGATGTGCGATTTTGTAAAGACCTGCTGTGCAAGTGACTCAACCGATTCAAGCGAGACAGGCGCATGTGGTTCTACCAATAATCCATTTCCCAAACCAACCCTGAAAGCAGCTTCATAAGCAGCTTCTTTTGAAACAAATCCAGCGTCAGAACGCGCAAGCTCAGCTTCTTTCAATGCCAAAGGAGCGACTTCCTCTCTGAATTCATGACCCTTGAAAGTCGAATTTTTCAAAGTATCTGCGAGGACACTCATGAAATAAGGAAGTTGTGATTTCAGAAAAGTGGCTTTCAACACAATGTTTTCACGGTCGTGAAACGTTGAAAGCTGTCCACCAAGAAGCTCTGTCTCACGTGTAAGACGAAGTGGTGACCGCGCATCAGTGTCTTTGAATGCAAATTTCTCGAGAACATGATGCAAACCTGGTTCTGTGTCGTTCCTGGAACCACTTTTGATTATGACTGAAACTTCTGAAATAGGTGTACTCCAAGGTTTAACAAATGTTGAAATTCCAGAAACTACTGAAGTCGCATACGAACGTCGTCCGAGAGATCTGATCATTATTATAGAGTCTTTTTCGTTGAGAAGGAATGGTTCGAAACAAACGGTAGTGTTATGATTCACTGTGATAATATCACTGTAAAAAATTCTTTGAGACCTTACAAATTCCTAATTAAGATAATGGTGCGGCGCGTTGTCTGAGCAACACAAGACATGTGTTTTTGTATACAAAATAAAGTAAAGTAAACCCAAAAAATTGATTCTTTTAGCTTGATCAGCTTTTCATCAACATAAACGAAAACAACAATGGCACGACGAAGAAAGTCTTCAATATTACCCCAAGGATACAAAGCAACTACTGACGATGTTGAAAGACTAAAAAAACTAATTGCGGAAGCTTTCAACGAGTCGCAAAAAACTTTGGCAGGCCATAGAAAGTTAATAGTCTCGTTGACAAACGTTCAAGCTACCGCTTGTAATGCCAAACTCGAAGATGTGTTTAACCAAGCCTTTTGTCAATGTTTGAACAGGGTTTTACCAGTTAAACGAACAGAGCCTGCTGCCGAACGTGTGGTGAAACTGGTAGAGGGATTCTCGAAACATATACAAGAAAAATATAGTAGTGAAGAAACTGAGGATACCATCGCTTCGAGATTCAGTGACGTCGTGATCAGACATTTATTACGCGGCATTACAGCTAAGGATAGATTTGTACGAACAAGATGCTGCCAAATTATTGCTGCGATAGTGAACAGTTTGCAAGAGATAGACGATGATCTTTATGACAAGCTGAAATTCGATCTGAGTAAACGACTTTACGATAAAGAGCTTTACGTGCGTCTGAATTCGGCGCTTGCATTAACAAGGCTCCAAGATGATCCGACCTCGACTGACGGTACCTTTTCTATTACAAAAATGCTCTTATCATTATTGCAACACGATCCTAGTGCAGAAGTGAGGCGAGCCATTTTGTTCAACATGGAAAAGAATCAATATAATCTACCATACCTGTTAGAGCGTGCTTGCGATGTTAATCCCGTCAATAGAAGGTCCGTTTTTTCACGAACACTAAAAGAGATTGGCGATTTTAGGTTACTGAGTATTGGCATGAGAGAAAAACTGCTACAGTGGGGGCTTAAAGATCGTGATGCAAGTGTAAACAAAGCTGCGAAGAAAATGTTTTTGGGTCTTTGGTTGCACAATGCCAACGACGACTTGCTTGAACTTTTAGAGCGTCTGGATGTGGTGAATAGTACTATTGCCAACACCGCTATGGATACATTTTTTGAAAATCGACGAGATGCAATAGATAAGATGACTTTCAATGATGAATTCTGGTCCAATTTGACACCTGAATCTATATTTTTAGTGCGAAAGTTTAATGATTTTTGCTTAAAAGAAAATATGACGGAAACTCTCGAAGCTCGCATGCCAGAATTGACCAAATTGGGATTTACTATTGAAAATTACCTGAACCAGCTTAAGGCAGAACCCAATGATAAAGAACTAGAATTCATTGTAGAGCAGTTGTTGATAATAGCTGAGTCTTATGATTTTGCCGATGAAATTGGACGACGGAAAATGTTAAGTTTGATTCGGGATGGAATACTGAATAACGAAATGTCTGATGCTTTGATCAAGTGCTGCGTGAATATTATAAGAAAGCTATCTGTCAAAGAAAACGATTTTTCGTTAGTCATTGTTGAATTGGTTACCGAAGTAAAAGATAAGTTAGAAGAGTTCAAATCTGCAGAGGTAGAAGAAGAGGAAGAGGAAGTTGATATAGACGAGATGGAAGTTCAGGTGGTAGTGAAATGTCTTGAAATTGCAAGGTGTACTCTGGAGCTTGTTGAACAACCGATAGAAGAAAACATTTACCTAAACTCATTGCTGGATACTTTAGTGATTACAGCTGTTAGGAATCATGATAATAGAATCCGAGAAAAAGGTTTATTCTGCTTAGGTCTCTGTTGTTTGTTAAGCAAAAAACTTGCCATTGAAAACATTCTATTGTTTGGGCACTGTTTCAGCAAAGGCGACACAGATCTGAAAATGCTGGCCATCAATACTATCACTGACATTCTTCTCACACATGGTACTTCTGTTCTGGATCTAGAAGACGGCGTGGATACTCTCAGTGTCTACAAAATGTACTACAAAGCAGTCCGAAACACTGAAGACCCAGATACCCAAACCGTTGCAGCCGTTTCATTATGCAAACTTTTACTTTCTGGAATTATCAGTGAACCCGACCTGGTCAAGACTCTAGTGATTGTTTATTTCAATCCCACTTCCATTGATAATCAACCCCTCTGCCAAGCACTTAGTTATAGTATACCGGTGTTTTGTTATTCTTCTGAAGAAAACCAAAAAATTATGGCTTCGATCGCAGTTGATTCGTTAAAACGCTTGTCTTTAAACTACTTGTCTGTTGAGCAGGAAGGTATGCTAACGCCCTTTGCAATATTTCAACAGCTTATAGAATGGACCGACCCGCGGAATGTGATAAAGATGGAGGGCCATGAAGTTAAACGTGGAGTGGGCGTTATGGACTCTCACCTGTACATGGCTGTTGATATATTTAATAGACTACTTGATGAAAAGAATGAACCAGAAAAGGAGGAGAAAAAAGCTTTACTTTCCAGTTTGAACAAGCTTATAATAGACCCAGAATCTTTGATGAAGAAGAAACAAGAAAGTCTTGAACTGGTTAAAGAACTGAAAGATCTCGTTAGTGAATATGTGGATGGTGGCTTATGCGCTGAAAGTGCATTGAGGAATGTACTTAAGTTCCAGAAGGAACTGGATGAAACGTGTAATTTGCTGGAAAAAGGAGATGAAAACAAAGACGAAGAGGAAAACGAAGACGATCTTGATTTGGATAAGTTTAGGCCTAACTATTTGGAAGACTCTGAAAAGCAAAAAGAAAAACAAGAACAAGAAGTGATTGCTGTTTCCGAAGACAAAGACAAAGACACGGAGGGCCTTACGGAGCCTGCAACAGAAATCAAAGATACCAATGATGATGATATGGAGGAAGAAGTTACAACAGAAGATGTAGACGAAATTGACAAGGATGAGGAACTACCAAAGAAAAACAATAATGTGTTGAAAAATACAACAAATGAACAAAATACTGAGTCTGAATCTAATGAGGAAGAAATTTCTGAACAGGAGGTGCAGCAGGATGATGACGAAATTGAGATTTTAGAAGATTCTGAAGTTGAAGAGGAGGAATCTGGCAAATCCAAGGATGCAAAGAATGATAAGAGTGTTTTAACTGGCAAATCAGACACCAGTAACAATGAAGAAGGAGAAGAAATAAACACGGAAGATTCCGACGAAGATCTAGACGAGGAAAGCTCATCATCAGCCGAAATCTCCGACGACGACGACGACTACACCATAAGTCCGCCAGTAAAACGCAAAAGTAACCGAACAACAAAACCAAGTACCAAACGGGTTCTTGATGACGACGTGGGGTTGGTGGATTCAAAGAAACCGAAACTAGAAGGAAATGTACATGAGCCTGTTGAAGTCGATGTTGATGATATGAGTAGCAGTGATTTGGGATTCTAATTTGCTTGAATATTTAATATTTTTCATATTTTAGAGTCTGTATAGGTTTTAATTTTTTTTATACATGATTTTAATTTTTGATGAATTTGATTTTTAGAGATTGAACAGAAAGGACTGATGGTGAAAAAACTAGCATATGTAATTATTTTTTTGATTTCCTACAATATCCTTGAATACAGGAATAAAGGTACAAATTAAAGTAAACCTACATATAAATTGTGTATGGAGAGAAGGGTGGATAGATATTTCAATACATAACTTACGTACAGTATATTGCCAAAATCAAATCAACCAAGATTTTTGGAAAGTATACAATAAAAGAATGCAAACATGTACAGTATGCTAAATTGCACCTTATTTTACCAAACTTTTCTTCAACTTGTTCAGACATCTATCCGTTCGGCATTTATTCAAACATACCTTATTTGCAGATATACCCAAGATTTGGTGTTGTTCATGAGGGACGACGATAAACAGCTGTATTTCTTTTATAAGCTTGTCTTGACAACTTAGTGAAAAAGGAGAAAGATAAGTTGTTCATTGGCTAGTGTTTTCTTGTAAACACTAAATAGAAAAGTAAGATGAATTTGTAACATGAGTTTGTATAAGTACTTGTGTATCTTAAATCCTAACACATAAGGGCATTTGGTGTTGAGGTGTGGTATTAAAGGTGTAAATTATTCGGTGAGAAATTTGGTAAAATTCTGAAAGGCTATTGGGTAATATTGAGTTGTGATTCTTATATTACAGCACTTCAGTTGGGGGCTCGTAAGAGATGTTTTTTTCTAAATGCAATTGTAAAAAGCGGCCGTAAATACGTTTTGTAAATGCTGTCATAACAAATGAACAAACATTAAATATAAGTTGAAAACAGTATTTAGAATCAAAATATTTTATTTATACTAATATTTACTGTTTGAATAAAAAATACAATCAAAAATAAATTGTAATCCAGCACAAAAATCAGATGAGAAGGATGGCAGCACCGGCAGCGACAGCAGCACCAATCTCGGCAGCGTTAGATCTGCCACCATTAACTTGAGGAATGGTGGGGAGAGTACCGTTGGTAGGAGCAGGCTTGACAGTTACAACAGTCTTAGTGTGATCAGCGGTACCGGTAGGAGCGGCCGATTCAGAAGAAGAGGAAGAGTAGAAGATTCTCAAAGCAATAGGGATATCGGAACCTTGTGCAGTAGTAGTCAAAATAGAATATCCACTTCCTTCAGGGTGGGCAGCAAAAGATCCAGAAAGGTAGTCATCGTTATCAGAGAAGGTAGAACCGGAGGATCCAAGAGCCAACTTACCATCAGTGGAAGTAAGGAACTTGTCACCAACAGCAATCTTACCATCGGCTTGGAAAGTACCGGTAAGGTAAGGTTCAGAACCGGTGATCTCGACGGAGTCGCCGGAGACGGAGACGGCGCTGTTGTGGACGGGGGTACCAGAACGGATGACGACGAGTCCGAAAGGAACGCCGACTTCAAAGGCCTGGACAGAGGCGATGATGGAAACCAAAGAGAGAGTTGAGAATTTCATTATTGCAGTATTGTAGTGTGTGGTGTAGGTTGATAACGAATGTGTACTATAATTTTCTTTAATTCAAAAGAGTAGATATAAGATTGGTTTTATAATATAGAGATTGATCAAGAAAAAACAGGCATGAATATTAATAAAAGATGGTTAATTTAAGGCTCTTGGATGGGTTTTATAGACCAGCCATGGCAACTGTATTTTTTAGTAAATAACAACAACAACAACAGGAGCGACTACTACCTAAACCATGTGAAAGTGACTTAAATCGCTTAATCGAATAAAAATAGATGGAACAAAAATATCACACTTAAGGTTAATTTTGCGAAACATCCAATATACACATACACATAATATATTTCATAGGGTGTATTCGGTGTAGAACGTCTATTTCTGCTCTTGAAGCAAGGTTAAACTTTGGCGCTACTGAGATCAACCAACTATACGCCAGTATCTCATAATATGATGCTATTAGAACCGAACCTTCACACACCATTAGCAAGCCACGCTCTTTGTACTGTACAACAAGGCCGAGCGCAAAGCGAGCCCACCAACACCTAACCAAGGAATTCTTAAAAAAAACAAAAAAACTCAAGCAACCAACTAAATAATTTTCACATTCAAGAGTCCACACCAGGGGACCCAATGCATGATGAAATTCCGTCCACATACCGACCAGTTCCAGCGCAAAAGCCGGTCTTCATTCAACGCCAATTTACAGTTTCATGTAACCCGAGTTACTTCTCTGGCGTGCAGGTGTTGCCTAATATTGCTCTCTCGTCTGGCAATAAAGTTTTTCCCTTAATATAAGGTCCTACCCTGTTCTGCGCTTGCGAGTGTGTCTCCTTCCATATAAACTTTTGTCGCCATGCCGTGAATGATGGTGGCTCGTATTGTTTATTTTAAGGATCCTTGTACTTTTTACTTTGTTTTGATCTACAGTCCGGTCGGAAAGAATTTAAGGGAAAAAATAAACTACATATTATACATGTTTGGTGGTACAGTTCATATCCAAGATTTGGCAACTGGGCATTGAATGGAATCAGTTATAGCGCCATGAAAGACGTTGAATGAGTGTAATTTAAAATTTTTGCATTTTTTAGCAAGAAAACGACCAACCCCCCTTTCTTTTCAATAATTTCTGCAAACTAACTATACACGCAATTGTGTCTTTAAACCTTAGTCCTCTAGCTACATTACTGTATCTATCGCTCGGTATAAGTTGGGAGTAGTTACCGGTATGTTAAAGCTACTACAGTAATATAACACTTTCTACAGTATTATGTTAATTACACCTCAATATACTACCATACGCTGTAAAGTTATTGTGCAATTCAAACTTCAACCATATAAAAAATCCATATCCTTTCCACCTTTGCCGAGATCACAAAGGTCCAAGGCATTTTATTTACATCCCATATACTATGTAGCTGCCATTTTGTTATCGATATAAATAACTAATAATAAAATAAAACAAGTAATAAATTAAGAAATCTTCACTGTTGTAAAGATCGACTAGCGTAAAACGATTAGTGAGCAGCCTTTTCAGCATTGGGCAATTCAGCAACTGCTTCCTTAATAATCTTCAATCCCTTCTCAATGTCTTCTTCAGAAATAACCAGCGGTGGGGCCAGTCTAATAATATGCTCATGAGTGGGCTTAGCCAACAGACCCTTCTTTTTCATCAAAATACACAGATCCCATGCAGTTCTACCATTTGTCTTCGAGTGGTCAATAACAATTGCATTTAGCAATCCCTTACCCCTAATCTCAGAAACAATTCCTGACTCAAGCAAGGGCTCCAAGCCAGCACGGAATTTTTCTCCGAGCGAAGCAGCTCTCTCAACAAGTTTTTCGTCTTTAACAACTTGCAATGCCGCAATTGAGACTGCACAGGACAGAGGGTTACCTCCGTAGGTGGATCCGTGGGTACCAGGTTCGAAACAAAGCATGATTTCTCTTGAAGACAGAACGGCAGAGACAGGTGTGACACCACCTGAAATTGCCTTACCGAGAAGAACAATATCAGGCTTGACATTGGAGTGCTCAACGCAAAGTAGCTTACCGGTACGGGCAATACCAGTCTGAATTTCATCGGCAATAAATAGAATGTTGTGCTTCTTACAAAGTTCGGAGACCTTGGTGAGGTAATCAGATGCAGGAACAACAATTCCAGCTTCACCTTGAATAGGTTCGACTAAAAATGCAGCAATCTTGTCACCAGCATTGTTGAAAGCCTCTTCAAGATCTTCAATGTTGTTGTATCTCAATGGCTTGTCAGTGCCGGGGATGAAAGGTCCAACATTGTCAAGGTAAGGGCCGTAGTGTTCCTTAGCTTCAGGATCAGTAGACATTGAGACAATAGCCAAAGTTCTTCCGTGGAAATTTTCCGTTGCGGACAAAACAATAGCCTCACCTTCAGGAATACCTTTCTTCTTGTAACCCCATTTTCTGGCCAGCTTAATAGCGGTCTCAACAGCTTCGGCACCTGTGTTCATGGGCAAAACCATTTCGTAACCAAAGTACTCAGTCACGAATTTGGCAAAGGCACTGAAAGCATCCGAGTGGAAGGCACGAGAGGAAAGGGTAAGAGTGTGTGCTTGCTTGACAAGAGCTTCGACAATCTTGGGATGGCAGTGACCTTGATTCACAGCAGAGTAGGCAGAGAGGAAATCAAGGTAGTCATTTCCTTCAGGATCCCAAACGTGGGCACCGGAACCCTTTGCGAGAACGACGGGGAGAGGGTGGTAATTGTGAGCGGAGTACTTGTGCTCGTATTCAATAGCAGTTTCAGAAGAGATGTTGAATGACATTTTGAGTATATGTAATTGATTATTCTGAAGATGTCGTAGTATGGATAATCACAAAGAAGAAATAAAAGAAATAAAATGAAACTTAACAGGACTTTGCTCGTTCTTTATATAATTCTTCGAATTGAGTAAACCTGGCAATTAATTGGCTTGAGAATCGAGGGTAGAAATAAATTTTTTTGGTCTTCGAGTGAAATAACTAGCGATAAGTGGGCGATAAGTTTGTGCGTTGATGGGGCAAGGTGAGTTCAAGTTCAACCGCTAAGTGACTAGAGTAGCGAAGCTGAGCAGAGTTTGATGATCCCTATAGGCAACAGATGGAGAGCCCCAACACAGCATAGTTTACTATGTAGCCCAAGCGCATAAAGTCATGTGATACCACTGTACCCACACGTATTAAATTTGTATGACATCGACCGAAATTTCGCTGATTTCTCCGCCTTTCCCTGCCTTTAACTGATTAGCACCAGCGCTTAAATACACCTAACCCATGAGCATGTTGGCGCCATCATAGATACTGCTCAATGCTGAACATTGCAAGTTGCGCTATGGTAGTGGGGGACAACTGGTTAACCACCATCAGTGATGGTGACCTTACCCTTCTTACTCAATTAGAGCCATCTTGGACGCGTCGATTTTTATACGCAAAACGCGTTCAATTATCAATTTAGTTCCCGAAAAGGAAATAGAACATACATTCAACTATTTTTTTTGATACAAACTTTTCCCTTTCCCCATAGGCAGATAACCTGAATCAATGTTGTTTTCTCTTCTTTTTTCTCCTCATTTATCGTTTTCTACAAAACCAATCACAGTGACCTACACCAGGCAGTTTTCTCGACAACAACCTCAGATTCTTTGACCGACAAGTTCAGTCAAAACTAGCATCAACAACAATGTCCCATGATAACAAACGTGTTTTCAGATCGTCAGATTATTACACTCCAAAGTTGCCTACCAACCTACCAATCCCGGTAGTTTCCTCAACAGGAGTTGCCAGTGATTTTACCTTTCAACCAGCGAACGCCCCCATCACCCAACCGACGCCCGCGTCCTCCATATCCTCTCTTTCCGCAGTCCCCGACGATGTCCAGAGCCGGCTCGTTCACGTCGGCATGCGAGTACGCATGAATGTTGCTAAAGGCCACCACAGCGGCTCGATTCCTTCCTACGAGCCCACTTATTTTGCCTCGACCACCTCCACGCCACGACCGGCTCGTGCAGGACGAAACATCTCGGCCCCGGCGGCTGTGTCGTTTGAACCGGACAATATGGCGAGGTTGAACTTGAAGAGGGGCAGAATCGATGAGGGCGATGATACGGATGATGATGAGGAAATGGGTGTGGATCAGAGGATGGGGATGGAGATGGAGCAGCAAAGGGGAACGGAGGGTAAGAAGTTTTTTGTACCGGCGAATCATAGGCCACAGAGTCAGTCGAATAGTATGGCAGATTTCGATGAAGCACCGTTTCTTGCATCAAAGGAATCAATAAATTGAAGTAGACTCGATTTCTTGAACCTCCCTAAAGAAACTGATGATACTGTTTCACAACAAATCGTCTATACCCAACGAGAAAATTTTTTTATCCACTAACGACTATATTCATGGACAGCTTGGAAACTGAATGTGTTTCAATAACTGCTGTACCTTTCTTTCATTATATTTTTATCTATCCTATTGTTGTTGTCTGTATTACTAAATCTACCTCGTGTACAATGAACGAACTATGGTTGTTTCTTGTTTTACAGCTAATTTGGCCAGGTTGCTAAGGCTTATCATCGAGATGTTGTATTATTTGTGTTTTTCTGAACTTTTTCAAGAAGAAAGAAACAAAAAAATTATATATAAGTTACTTGTTTATTACAGAAAGTTATTAGATTATTATTAAGATGGATCGACCATAGAGACTCAATAGGTGTATACCATAGACATTGACCTAGAATCGTGATTAGAATTAGATTAGGATTGAATTAGAATTAGTTGTAAGTTGGTCCACAATGCAAAAACGGATAAGTAAAAATAAAAAAACAAGAATGAAATAAAATAAAAAGACCTTTGGTCAGTAGTGATCCATTGAGTTTGCTTGAAACTCGTTGTTCAAGATGATAGGATTTCTTGTGTTCCTAGCGACGGGGGAGGTGGGGAATCCATATCCATTTGAATTACCGTTTCCCACATCAAAATCGTCTGGCGAAGAGCCGGACACCAGCGAGTAAAACTCCTGTTGTGGTTCCCACAGGTATGGGCCATTTCCGGCGCAGTTGTCGTCGGTTAAGCTCGTATGTTTCATGATCTGGAACAACTCAGTAACGGCGTCGGTTGATGGGTTGTATAATGGGATGGTATGCAAATTGTCGTGTGGGTTGTGTGAGATGGTATCGGTTACGGTAGAGTCCGGCATGAGAACTGATACTTCTGTATCGCCTTTGATCTTAGATCCGCCAAGTAAAATGTTCTGGTATTCCCACGCTTCGAGAAGACTGGATTTGCGGGATATGCTTTTGGGTCGCGAGTACGCACGGAGGTATCTTTGCTGACCTGGTTGTTGCTGCTGGTGCTGCTGGTGCTGGTGATCAGCGTCAACCGAGGGAAAGGGAATAACGTCTGAATATGAACTTTCGGGGGCGTCAGACTTGGAGATGCCTGGCTGTATTGGCGCAGAAGATGTAGGTTGGTTGGGAGTAAAGTTATCCAGCGAGATGATTGACTTTTGGTGTCGCCGGGGCTTGAGCGGCCGTGGGGCTAAGACTTGCGTGTGTTCCGAGAAAGCAGACAGTTGTGAAATACTTGAAGATCGAGACACTACTGTCATTGCTGAGATTGTGGGGAGGGTGGTGACTACCTTAGATGATGCTATACGGAACCAAAAAAAAATTAAAAATAATAATAAAGAAAATGAAAATTGTGAATCAAGGAGGTGGAAAATAAAAAAAAAAATTAAACAAGGTGATGTAACACAGCTGGGGAAAGGCAAAAAACAAAAACAGAGGCAATAAACAAAGCGGCGAAAGCAGAAGCGAATAAACTATAAAATTGTACCGTACGGATTTTAGGCCCGTGTGATCAACTAACTGGACATTAGTTTTTGCGTATAACTGCAGTAGTGGAATAGCGTGGGAACATATTATTCCAGGTGAAGGGTAGGACCTAATGGGGGATATTCATAGAACATGACAGTCAATGTTCAAATTTACAGCACGTACTGTACTACAGTGGGGGTTGAAATCATAGAAGAAGCATTTCCAACTCCATTGTAGGTCATCCCCCGTTTACTATTGTATGGCTCAATCCTTTGTTCTCATCTTTAGACTCAGGAGTAATTAACGAGTTAAGTTTGCTCCTTGAATTGAATTGTAATTGTCTGCAACATGAATGAATGATAAGCGATAGTGGCGACGGCAGCTCACGCTAAAAGAATTTGCAACATGAATAAATAGTGCTATCGAACATGCAAATTGCGATATGCTTACTTGGATATTCATTTCATTCCTCTAATGAAATCCTTGCTATAAGAGCACATCGATGATAGCCATATTCATAAGAACTCACTGGGCCACGAATGGAATTGCTTTGATGCTGATGCGGCCATACTGCAGTCGCCTATTCTAATGTGTATTGTTCTGTTTATGTTTACAACATTGCATGCAATCTCAAAAAGTGTTATTTTGAATACATTCTCGTCCTAGTGCTATTCAACTAGATCTAAGATTTGCGTTTTGTCTTTGATGAAATCGGGGGTTTCCCTGAAACACTCGAAGATTAAGGGAAATAAGTTATTTCTATAACTGGAGTAGAGACACATCTATTTTTAGATCATAAATCATAGCTCAGTGCGATAACTTTACAACTGGCAGCAAATCTTAATAGAGTTTAGAGCATGATATTTGGCATTTGCTGAATACAGCTTATGCTTTAAGTATTGATTATTGGGAACTGACATATAAGTACTGAAACTAGAGACTCCAAATTTTAGCATTGCCAAATAAGTTTTCAAGCTTAAGCAGCTATATCCATCCTCTACATACTTTGCATACAAACTTGATGACCTAGACTGTATATAAGTTATTGGTCTGCTTTGCCAGTATGAATGTATCAATTATAGCCCGATTGATGAATGATTCGTTATGATAGGTCAGCACGAATGACGGTTGAAGGAGATCGAAAGTCATCCGACCAATAACAGAAGTGCCAGTAGTCTTTGTGATTAAGGTTAGTAGTTAAAGTAGCTAAGTGGTATCACAAAATCTGCACCAGATTCAACTAAACGGGGAAGTGATTTGCAAGGAAACTAACCAAATATGGGGACCCTCTCACTGGCACTAGAACCATACTGAATTATAGCTCAGACCTAACACAGCATAGTAAAGTAACATAAAGCAGCAAATTAGTGCTATCTGGCAGTACGCATTCAATATACGTAAGTACACACACTCACAGCAGATGTGCATAACTCCAGTGTCGGCAAATCTGAAGTAGCTGCTAGTTGGAGTTGTATTTGTATACACGAAAACAATTATGGAAGCTGAATCTCTGAGTAGCTCAACTAACTGTAGTTTGATATGTCATCTAGAAACAAAGTCATGACCAGTTTTCTACGGGCTCAAAGCAATTGGCAGCCCCACCCAATAAAACAGAAAAAAAAAAAAAAAAAAAAAAAAAAAAAAAAAAAAAAAAAAAAAAAAAAAAAAAAAAAAAAAAAAAAAAAAAAAAAAAAAAAAAAAAACTCATTTCCAAGAAAATTCCAGTCCAAAGTAATCCAATTTTGGTAACTCTGCATAACGAATTTCTAACCACCAACCCCCGTTTTTATTTTCGAAATCTTCTTAACCTTCTATTCTTTTTATTCCCTCTTTCTCCAATCCCACTTATATTTGACTTAAACCACCTTGTATATTAGTCTTAAACTTTAGAGCCTTTTGCAATCTATCACAGGTACGTCTCATCTGCTTCCATTCAGAGCTTTACCTGAAGTATAAGTTTTCGAATTAACATTTGCTGTTGTAGTAATCTGAAAAGATTTCATTAATAATGGCTCAGCAGTACGTAACAGCAATACTACAGAATTATTCGCCCCACGATGCTCCAAAAGTGTTGAAGGGAAGAATTTCCTCGTCGGAGCTACTAAATTCAGAATTAGCGGATTGGTTCAAAGAGCGTGCAAGAATTGAACATGAGTATGCAAGTGAGCTCGAGAAATTAACTAGAAGAAAAATCCCCGAAATACATCGTTCGGGGATGTTTGAAGGTGTTTGGAACACCGTTTTAAGCGTTACAATGGAAAATTCCCAAGCATCAAAAGCCTTCAGCAACAAATTACACTCAAACATTGAACAACCCTTGCGCCAGTTTGCTTCAAGAACTTCTCAGTGGGGTGATATCAAAGCCATCAGTCAAGACCTGGATACATTGGGTGCAAACGCAAAAAGAGACAGAAGCCAGTGGGATGCTCAAGCTCCTTATTTACTAGAACAAGCCGAAAATATCGACGAAGCTAGACTAGCATTCTTGAAAAATACAATCACCTCTTTTGGTACAACTCAATCGGACTACTCGGAGAGAATTGGCAAACTTTCGGAGCAAGTATTAAACAATGTTTTGGCCTATGAACCTATCGATGATATTGCTACTTATGCAGTTTTGGTGAGCAAAGGTGACGGCTTGACCCATGTCCCTCCTAATCTGGGCAATTTAAATGGCCCTTCTAATGTATTCGGCAACAATGACGCTCTGTCTCATACTTCAACCAACAAATCAAACAGCCTTTACGACAATCCTACCTCGCACACAGAACAACATGCTTCAAAGTTTAAAAGCAAAGTGGGCTCAATATTCAGATCGAAAAAGAAGAAAGAAAAGCATGCCCCCATTTCACCACCTCCTCCTCATAGTCATCCCTCCTCGTCAGCTCTATCGTCTTCTCAAAAAGGTGGTTCTACTTCAAGATACAGAAATGCACCTATTCCCGAGCAATCTACACCTAGCGAATCCCACGGTTATCCAGAATCTGCGGCGACTGACTCTCCAATGTCCCCACCAGCAAGTTCTGGTGCTAGAAAACCACCTCCACCCCCAGCTCGTAAAGCCAATGGAAGCGGCAATGGAAGTGGTAACGGAAGTTATGCCTTTTCTCCTCAATCTCCTACAAATATTCCATCACCTCTTTCCGCATCCCAAAGAGAACAAATGGGTACACCCATTTCAGTGTCTGCCGTTAATCCAGCCTTAGAGGAAAATAGGAATGTTATTAGAGAAGAGGATGAAGGAGATAATGTGCATTTGGGAAGTGCAAAACCTTTCAAGATAGATATAAAGCCAGAAACAGAACAGAACAAACCCAGTATTAGTAATGATGATGATGTTGCTCTATCGGTAGTTGCATCTACATTGAGACAGAAAAATACTATTTCTAACAGAGGACAAAGAGGTAGAAGGGATATCCAATCTACTTTGTTTACAAATATCCCTCCTTCTGAAATTGAATCCCCTGCCAGTCCTTCTCCAGTTTCTACACTTCCTCAAGGCTCAGAACATCACCTCCCTCCTGTCACTGAAAGACCTTTGGACTTGGACAACCAATCCATTTTATCTGAACAATCATCCAGACCCAAGTTGCCTACTAACACAGTTATCAAAGCTAACCTCATCCACCCCCAGTTACCTTCTTCTGAAGGTTTAAATGCGTCCGTAGTTGAAGTTGTTAGCGCACTTGTCAAAGATGGTGTTGTCTCTAGAGCTGAACTTGTAGGTGAAATAGCCTTCAAGTATGTCGGACCTCAGTTAACGGGACCTGTCAATCTAAAAGTCACCAATCTCCCTGCTGATTCAATTACACCGAGCAGTCCACAAGTGCAAGCAGTTGCGCCTGATATGTATCAGATTGCCCCGGAGTTCCTTGCCCCCAATATAGATATCATGGGAATTCAATTCATGTCACAAGCGGCACGCTCTTACGTTCCTGTCGACTTTTCTCCCATTTGGCGAATCGAGAAAAACCAGTCGAGTCTCATGTTGATCTACAAAGTGGCCGACTCATATCTCCGCCAATCTCCAGTTGTTCTTCACGACCTTGTTATCTCTGTCCCACTCCAGGGTGGAATTGCTACGTCGGCATTGTCTAAGCCGCATACCGTGTTTAATAAGCAAAAACAGAGAATCACTTGGAGATTCAATGAACCTGTGACAGTCAAGGCAGGGTTTGAGGAGAGATTGTTGTGTAGGTTTGTAACTGAAGGCCCGGTTCGAGAAGCGGCCAGCGGAATCGAAATTAGGTTCAGAGCAGTTAAGGAGAATCCAGGATTGAAGGTTGGGTCTAATGAAAATGGCGATAGCCAGGGCGTAACTTTGCAATATGCAGTGGGCCAAGAGCCTGCGAGAAATGTGGATACGCTTGTTACTGTTGCGTCTGGTAAATTTGTGGTTCATTCGGAGGTTAATGTACAAAATATTGCGTGAGAAGAAAGAAAGAATAAATGAGATAATGTGATTGGACTAAAAAGTGTGAATAATATATAGGATGGAGATGTTTTTGATGCTGTTATTGATTTCGTTGTTTTTGTTTTTGTTTATTGAATTGCTTATATTTTTCTTTCAAAGAATCTCTTACTGTTACCACTAATTTTTTTTCTTTTCTTTCTGTGATCTTGTTTGTATAAATGCATATTTTTGTACAGACTTGACATTTATATTTGTTTTATTCTTTCTATTTAATTGCTTTAATAATACGCACAATAAAAAACGATTTTGAATTGTAATCTTTTGAAGGATAATAGCGTTATATGGTCTACCATCATTATCATAGCGGGGAGTGGACTTTGTATTAAATTTAAATGCATGTAAGGCGCGAGATGGGAGATCTTGTGTTTTGTGAACGAAAACCATAGAAAAAGGGTACAATTGGTAGGGACCAACTTAGTTACCGGTTAGAAAGAATGGGGAAATTATTTCGTAGTGACTCAAGACTGAAAACAAAGTGATTGACCTTTGGTTTCTTGGAAGGAATGTATATTTATAAGTATTGATATATAAATAAAAGGAGTATGAAAAGTTTCTCACAATCCATGTCTACAATACCAACATATTGTACTGTACAACATACAACACGCTATTATCCCAGCGTGCACCATATCTCACCAGTTCCATTAAAGCATGATCAAAGACAAAAATCCATAACTGTACAGGTCGCGTTTTGTTGCACGATACCTACGTACTCTGCAAAGTGAATCAACCCCGATGCATAGAAGCCTTTCCAATGCCTGGACCAAGACTATAAAATTAGAAGTTAAGGGGTTCAGGAAAGCTATCAAACTGGTATCCAACATTTACCAATAAATCGTTGCACTACACAGTCCGCATTTTTTAAATACACGAGCGGTATCTATATAAATTAACACTACGTAAGGTAAATTTGTATCCAAACAAAGCGTCAAACTTCGGTACTCTATTGACCTTTTACCAAACTCCTTACACGTTTGTGATCTGAAGAACTTTTGAACCTGACTGTTACGGTATACAAGCTATGCAACAATCCAGAAAGGGTGCTAAAGTTTCTGTTAATTGTTGATGTTTGGTAGTGTTATATCTTAAAATTGTTTCGTTTACACACAATAATGCAATATTGTGTACTATAGGTGTTATACCCAGAGGTCTGACGATTGGTCTTATATACTGTAAAAGTTTTCGAAATCTGTTAACGGGAACACTAGGTTTTGGAAAGGTGTAGTAGCACGGTCATACACGATACCTCGTGCACCGTGTTTGGTGCCTATCAAAGAGCTTTCAAAATTTCATACTTTCGCGGATCCACCAATTTTTAAAAGCTTTTATGTGTTAAGACTTCAGGGTAGGATATTTGAACTGGAAACAAGAACTTTTCAAGGCTGGGCTTGATCGGGTGATTGTTCGTTCGTAGGTTAAACTTCGTTGATTTGTGTTAATGTATCGAATAGTTAGTAATTACATGGAAATATCATCTAGTTATCCCGATATCGATATAATGTTCAAGCACACTTCTACTAGGTCCTCGACTTTTCAAAAAGTCTCGCAAAAAGTCTGTTACCGATATACATAAAATTCTACACTCATATTCCAGTAAATACACACATTCTAGTAAGAAGACCTTTGCAAAAATACATATTTCATGTAACAGATTCAGTTTATATTCATCCCATCTCAAATGACTTTTCTCTATACATTTTCATAACTATCTGCGACCAGGTCGCTTAGGACGGCTAAACTTCTTTTCTACATTCAAATCCACATTGCCAGCTTTCACATCCTTCTTTCCCCCCATTTTCTCATCCAAAATCTCATCAATCTCCTCCACCTCCGTAATCTCCACATCCTCCACCACCTGGACCCCATTCTCCTTCAGCACCTTCAAGAACGGCGACTTTCCAATTGCATAGACCATACGGTCTTTAATCTTCGACTTGGTCGGGCACGAGTAAATAAATACCGCAGACGCGGGACCATCAGGCTTCCATACCGTGAATTGCGGCTGGACAGGGTCGAGCTTAGGTCTGCCATCGTACTTCCCAGCAACCTCCAATTGCTCCTTCGCATTGTAAACGAACGAAACAGTCTCGGTTGACGAAAACACTGAGGAATCGAATTCTTCTGCAAACGCAACCCCTGGTGTAGGGCCTACATGGGACCTGGTACTTCCAGTGCCCAGCATGGTACTCTTCGCCTCTTTTTCCCGCACTTCTCTCAGCAGCGACTCTTCCTGCGACAAAACGTCCTCGCGTGAAGACCCGGTCTTCTGTTTCTCCTCGTGCTCAAACTCGTTTAGTGAGTCAAAGTACAGCTGTTTTTTCTCAAAGTTTGACGAACCGAGCTGTTTCAACAGGGGCGCAGAGGTAGATGCGTAAAGCATCTTATTGCGGACCGTTGTTTTCTCTGGAATGTACATGACAAACTGTAAGCTGTTGGAACCATCAGGCTTGTAGAAAATGTACACCGGGTCGGAGGTGGACAGCTCAGCGGTGATGGATGAAAATGTGGGCTTGGTGTGGGTTGAGTGGAAAGCAATCTGTTCAGCCTCGATTACGGAAAGAAGAAAGTTGGCAGAGGAATTGAGGAACTGGGTGAACTCCTTTTCGAGTTCGGAGGTGACTGTTATACCGGAATTGGTTGACATTGTGACCACTAAAAAAAGTTAAAAGGTTGAAAAAGGGGTGTGAGCTGAAATGGTGATGAGAGTGGAATAATTGGAAAGTAGTTTAAGGGACATGGAGTAATAAAAGGTAAATTTAGGGTGCGTTCATGACAAGTTTCCATCCAAATTTCCACACAAGTTTCCACACAATTTTACACGGACAAAAATAATTATTGGCTCGTACAAAAATTCGCCAAAAATATGTCAAAAACTCGCCAAAAAATTAAGATGTGTTAAATTAAAATAAATAACTAACTTACTATTAATTAAATTTAAGTAACTCCAAGTGTTTA